>JASGXE010012188.1:0-15093 GCA_030068105.1 Sinentomon sp. SZTP_YWyxl
TGAGATTTTTTTTCATTTATCGGGCAGGCATTTACAACGCTTGCTGACTTTCATCATTCAACTTCCTTCAAGAAACACTTATCGCAGAAAGAAAAATTCCTCTGGTATGACGTGGAATCCGCCACAATTTCGCCACGAACACAACTTCCAAGAAAATAATTTTCATTTATTTAGTTTTATTTTCTTCAGCTGATATCCCACCAAAACCTGATTGTTATCCGCATAATGTTAATACGTAGTTGAAATACACACGCGTCTATCGAGAATCCCTGTTTTCCGTGGTTATTTTTCAGCCTGCTCTCATCACTCTTTTTATTTTTACTGGCAAGCGGAAATAACTAATTCCCTTTACTAGAATACGTCAACTAAAGATACAATTTCAATTAACTTATCGTAAAACCACTGAGTTATATTGCTAGTTGTTGTAAAATGATTGTTTAGAAGTATGTTATCCCTATTTGTTCATCTTCAGAGGGCTTAAATCCTTAAAAGTAAGTTTGGGATGAGCATTTGATATAACCAGTGTTATTCTTCTCTGAATTATTCTGTCACGAATATTCACTTCTTCATATAAAATGTCAAATTAACCCTATTTCTTAATAATAAAATCGTCACTTAACTAGATCGTTTGGTGTAAGATTGGGCCAGAAACACTAGAAAGCTAGAAAAAGTAATTAGAAAAACAATTTTTATATTATCTCGCATTCTAGGAGCGATGCAAGTCCAGAACACTTACTGTGTACACCTACGCAATTACGAGAATACTGAACCCCAAAACATTGTATTGCCGATTGTCAACATAACGCAGCGCTTTTGATTGAGATATTTTACGTTAACCACTCGAAAAAAGCTACAACGCACATGCAGGAAAAATCAGGTTTCTTCAAAAGATAGAGTTTATCTCTGCTTAAAAGCGAACATACCTGCTGTGGCCGCAGTCATTTGGTATTCCCTGTAAATTAAATTTTATGTATTCTTGAGACATTAATAAGATTGTCTTTCGCTGAGGAATCAAAAAAAAAAAAAGCGATATAGGCTTTCGGCAGACTTGCGGTAAATCCTACTATCCATGATTTGGGTGTGATGTGGCTCAAACGACGAAACGGAGCGTAGTGGAATATGTTGTGTTCAACGGTCAGCCCCAAACTCTAAATAAAATGTCCGTTAATTTAGTTCTCTAAGATCATTTTAAAAATTCTATTCGTTCTGTAAAAAATTTCCTTTCAGACAAAACGTCGAGTGACACGGTTGACAATAGTAAGCTTTTCTTATCTTTATGGAGTATCCCGTTATTGAAGGCGATTTTGGATTTGCCCTACTTTCTTCACATGGCCGATTTTTTAAACGAATCCTATCTTTTAGGCCGCGGATTCTTTTTCTTTTGTGTACAAAATTCCATTATTAAAAATAAACAATCCGCGGCCTAAAAGATGGGCTTCGTTTAAAAAATCGGCCCACAGTATCGCAGAAATAATCTTTGTCTACACTCTTTGGATGTTTGAAGAATCAGGGTTCATTAATATCCACAAAAAAGAGATCGATATTCCCCAGTAATTTGTCATTCTGGCCTCAGAGAGCGACAAGTTGCCCAACCAGATAAATCGGCGTTTTAATATGTTCATCAGATAACCACTCAGTCTTGTTAAATCAGCATGATTTCATACTTAGCCGGAAAATCAAGAAAATTGGCCTTTAAGGAATCCATTGCACTCGTATCGCAATATTTGGATGATTAACAAGCAAGACCATTGTGATTGAGGATTTTAAAAAGCGCTTAGCAACTACATGCTAGTCTCACGACATAACTTTTCCTGCCCAAAATTCAATTTAAAACGTGGTTAGAACGACCGACCCGTTATCTAGCGATCCAGCTGAGCCGGAGTTCATGTCCTGCGTTCTGCGATTATCTTTTAACTGTTGCGTTAACCTACTTGTATCTTATAACAAGTGATTTTATCCGAACCATCAAGGAGTAAGGAATCGCCTTCGATTCTTTAATTTATGCAACCGATCTTTTTGGAAATGCACATCAGGAGTATATTTTCATTATCCCTCGGAATGTGATGCTTATCCCGAGTTTCTTAGAAAAACTTCTAAAATCATCGACTGCGTTTCTATTTCAAAACCCCCACGGTTCTGAAGTACGTAGGCATCGTTTGCATCGTTTGCACTGGTATACGTGAAAAATTCTCAAATACTCATATGTAGGCGTACGCGAGGTAATACCATACCAAGAGAGTAGACAATACTACCAAGAGAGTAGAGGGTCAGAAATTCGAGATTGTATCTGCTAGTTTTATTTTTCTCCCTCTATTCTCGCAATTGAAATTTTGCGATTGGGCTCACCAGAAGTTCTTTTGGCTGGTCATTCAATCTGCCATCGGCAAAACTAATTTATTTCCGGAAACATGCACAGGTGTTTGTACGATGTGAAAATAACTCGTAACAGTTGTATCAGTAATCATTTGAAATTGTCTCATGCATTGTAACGAGTCGAATAACTTCATTTATCTGAAAACCACTGTCGGGCCAATAGGAGCAATAATTCGATCAAAAATGAGATAATAAATATGCGCAGTTGCTTTTTTAACATAATGCGCGATAGCACGCGATATATCTGCACGACGCATGCGGGTCCCGGTAGGCTTGAGAGTCAGCGAGCCAAATGGTGCGTTCTGGACTTGGTGGCTAAGCAACATAAAATGTGGTCCTAAATTACTGCCAACAACAGATTTGACGTGTTGTTGACATCCGTAGGAATCAAACTTCTTCAGTGATAAAATTCGATCCGCCCCTATTTTGGAGATTTGAATATGCTGCCCCCAGAAGTTCCCAACGTGAACCCATTTTGGTTGCATACTCGTATATGAGGGGTTGATTTTTTGTCGTTGAGTTCGGCTTTTTATGTGTACATTTTTCTCAAGTCAAACTGAAAAAATATATTAGTGAAAAAATGCTGTACCACCCCTTATTTAAGACATATGACCGCCGAAAAAGTTCAACGGTAGCCTCTAATTGGTGCCAAATGTATCGGTCAATTCATATCTTTGATCAACAGTATCTACGAAGGCAAACTAAACTTTTAGAGAAAAGTTTTGGTAATTTATAGCTAATTTTCGGAATTTAGGAGAGCCATATCTCGAAAATGGAGATTCCAAATGAAATTATTCAATAAATGGTTTCTCTTCACCTTGTACTGGGTAAAGGTCGGGTCACATCTGAGCGTACGTATAGCATGCGTGCGTTTTTCGTGCGTAGTCGGTTGCGCACGTAAAACGTGAAATACGTACGCACAACATTACGCAAGACGTGTGGAGGCCACACCTGTCCGTATTTGGACCACAAGTTTTCTGCTGTTGAAGTCAGCTGTCTTGTCATCGAGGTGATTCAAAAGCAGTTTTGTGCAGAGCTGCAATCAGGATGGTTGAAGAAAGGAGTTGTGCCAGGAGTTGGCGACTTCATGTTTCTGAGTCTGTGTGTCGGCTTGGCAAGGTTTTTTCAGCTGAGAAAGAAAGGAATGTCTGCAACTGGTCGTGCCACAAGTCGCTTGTCACTGAATGCGATAGGCCCATGTGCTGATTGCTGCGAATCAGATGCAAACAATCGTGAGCCATGAAGGAAAATCTGCAGTGTGAAGGAGTGAGAAGTCTCAACCTACGCCACACTGTAACATCCTCACAGAAAACTGTTCAAAACAATTTAATCATCGCAGGTGATCTCAAACTACCAAGCATAAACTGGCAAAGTCCTGCGAACCTTAGTGGCCCCTCCAAGGACTCCCTTTTTCTCTCCCTTGTTATGGACGCTGGGCTTGATCAGCAGTCCGTGAGCCTACACGTTGCAGCCGCCAAGGTGCAAAAAACACGCTTGATCTTGACTTTATAAATTTTGAAACTATTAGCAAACAGATAAGAATAATCCCCGGCATTACAGACCACATGGCTTTTTCCCTGTCGCTTCAAGTCAAAATAACCTCACCAAACGGAGTGTATTCAAGCTATCGAAAACGTTTCTGTGTTTCAATCAAGCTGATTGGGATTCCTTTAATTCTCTTCTTCGTGAGGCCTTCCCCTTGTTCCTCGAACTTTCAACCACAGCTAAATGTGATGAACTTTGGAATTTCCTTCGCAATCTTCTTTCTTCTTTCCTCGAAAAAATACCTCGTAAACGAAAAACATCCGATGTCAGATACCCGTGGGAAAACAGCAGGTCAAGATCACTCTTGCGCTTGAAAGGTCGTCGTTTTGAAACAGCCTGTACTCATCCCACTCACCAAAATTGGCAACGTTTTACCGATGCCAAACAGGAAGCCCTTCAGCTTAACAATTTTCTCTTTAAAACTTTTATTGATAAGTCCATCCTCACACCATATTCTCACCGATTTGGGGTTTTTACGCCAGAAGAAGAAGGGGGCTCCACCATACCGACACTTTGTGCTCCTGGTCCTCAGATAGTTGAAAATGTGGACAAGGCAGATACTTTCGTTTCCACCTTCCAAACTTTCAGCAAGCGCAATCTCCTACCCCTATCCTGCTCTCCTCTTCGGAATCTTCAGCCTCCTTCTTGGGTTCTTCTGGGTTTTCTGATCTCCGTCACTTGCGCCCCTTTCACAGCACAAGACTCACTCAAGAAACCATCTTCTCTCATTTTAGCTACTCTGTAATTCTGAGAACTCTCTCTCAGATGAACTCTAAGAAAGGTCCAGGTCATGACAAAATTCCCATAACATTGTTAAAAAATCTCAAACTCCCTCTTTGCCTGTTTCTTGAAATTATTTTTCAAACAATTTTGAATTCTGGCGACTTCCCTGATGACTGGAAAATGGTCAACATTTGCCCTGTCCCGAAGAAAGGTGACCTGAGCAATCCCGCTAACTATAGACCAATCTCCTTGATCTCAGCTGTTCCTAAATTGTTTGAAAAGCTGTTGTTCAATTTAATATCTGAGTTTGTTTTCAACAATAAGCTAATCCACAAGAACCAGCATGGATTCCAAAGCTCTAAGTCTTGTGAGACGCAACTCACGGAATTGGTTTTTGACATTTCATCCAGCCTGGAAAAGAAACTACCAATTGACGCTGTTTTCATTGATCTGACAAAAGCTTTGGATTCAGTTGACCACTCACTCCTTCGCTCGAAACTTCAAAAACTTTCCCTCCCAACACCGTTGATAAAACTCATCAAGTCCTATCTCTCGGATAGGAGCGCCATTGTCTTGGTCAATAGAGTAGCCTCTAGCAATCTACTTGAACTGAACAGTGGCGTTCCCCAGGGTAGTGCACTTGGACCTTTGCTCTTTAACTTGTTCATAAACGATATTTTTGACCAAATCACTTGTTGCATCCGTCTCTACGCAGATGACATTGTTCTTTACAAACACCATTTTTGAACCAAGGCACCATTCTCCAAGGTGTCAAGATTTTTGCTGCAAAACTCATCCGACTTCACGAGAAACGCAACCAAATATCGTCGCGGTAAATCCCTCTATGAAATTGGACTTAATTCGCACCTTAAGCATCAAGCAAACCTTTACAAGAAGCGCAATCATGGACGGAAAACATTTGATGAATCCATGCGGCCGGTCAGGAAACAATCAACTCCGAAGATACTTTCACTGTATACGCAATTTTAGCCCCATTTTTCGGCCCATCATCACGTGCAACTCTTTACAGACACCTATAGTGGATGCCCGGCAGGGCCGGGCGCAGAGCGGCAAGTTGACGATAAAAACCAAAATTTATTGAACTTCCTTCCCTGGGCGTTCCAGTCCGAAAGCATAGGTTTCCATTGCACAAGCACAGACTCACTCATCTTTTCCAGTTCAGGAAAACTCATGCAATTAGCAAATGGGGGTACGAGAATGAGCTATACGAGCATAAAATGCTCTGAATGCATCTGCCAAACAAATGAAGAATCCCTAAATTGGATAGAGTAAAGTAGATTTTAATAGAAGAATTTTGAATAAAATAAGAAATCTGCTCACATATTCAAACTGAACTCGAAAAAATTACAGGTCATTAGTACAATTCAAGATAAAGGAATACAAGTTATCAGGGAGGATACTGCATAAGTAGTGAAATGGACCACTGTCGACATGGAAGAAAATGGTAGCATCAACCAGAAACATTGTCGAAGATTTAAGTGTACCAGTTCCGTTTTTAATGAGGATGTACCAGTTGTTTTTATGAGTCATGGACAAGTAGGTAAAACAAGACCTGGCAGCTAGTTGAAATGACTTTGAGACAAAGGGCTCAATGAACAATGAACTACATAGGCCCCTAACATTCTACTTAAAGACCTAAAATAAGTATTCTTCTTGCGCACCGTTTCTGATAACTCAGAGGCTAACTGCTGTAAACCAATTTGTTGGAAGGAAGCGAATTTTTGTCCTACCTATCAAATTTGAGTACTCAAAGGACTCCAGCATAATTAGCCAAATTGGACAAATAAATTTGGATGATCTCGTTATTTATGGAAATATGAGAAAGAAAAACAACTTCGTAAATTGTGGGTGTGATGATCGTGGGCGTGAAAACAATTTCGTAAAATTTCGAGCGTGATGAATAAAAAACAAGTACAATTTTCGTCTAGTTGATCTCTGTTTGCCTGATTGAATTGAGCACCTCAGTTGCTCACCATAAAATTATTTCAGATCTCATTAAGCAGTGTTTTTGGTCGAAATCAATAAAATAGAGTACAAAAATTACAATGCACCCCCGCTCTAACGCGGCTGTGCACTTTTGAACTGATGGCTACCGTCGTTGTGACAACAGCGTGTAATCATGCATCCCTGGATACCCTCGTTCAGACGCGGCTGCCTGATTTTTTCCCCTGTGGCTCCAATCTTCCACCTCCAATCTACCACCTCAGGGTGTGTCTTGAAACCCCTGTGCACCGTTATTTTGAAGCGGCCGTGTGATTTTATGACAGTTTCCAAGGCCATCCATGACCCCTGATACTGGTCCCATACGCAGTTTTGCACGCTAATCATGTGCGCCGCTACAACAGGACTTTGTGCTGCGCAATAGAAATAAAATTCTCTAATCTTTGCCCAAAAATTCATCAACATTAATAATCCCTGGAATGTTTCTAACAGCAATGAAGTAAAAATTGATCTGAAGATTAAATTTTAGTTTCTGGGAGGATGGATTTTCGAGTGTTGGCACTGGTAACATACAGAAACAGAATATGTTCTTTGAAAATAACCCGGAATGCACATGTCCAATGTGCTCCCAAAACAATACTCCTGATTAAAAAGCTTCACTAATTTTTAATGTTTTCTTCTCTGCAAGGACAGTAGATTTTGAAGTGATTTTGCTTGCCTCCCAATATAGAAGATATTCGTAATAACAGCAAGAAAATCACGGAGGAGAATCACAAATTATCTCCAACCAGGCAAACGACAAATCACCCCCAATTTGGCAATTTTTGGAACAAAAAATTTAAATGACGCCAGTTTAAGTATCAATGTTGCCCGCTTTATAAGGTGGGGTCACATCAAAGCGTACGTATGGCATGCGTGCGTTTTTTACCCCGAAATTTACGTACGGGAGGTTCTACGCACAACCGTGCGTGTTTTTTTGTAAAAATACGGACAGGATAACGATTACGGACGTAAAATACGCCTACGCATGCTGGATAGGATTTTTTCTATCCTGGCCGTAAGATGATGCGTAGATCAAATGAAAAAGGGGCGGAGTTCTCAATGAGTATGTTGTTTCCAACAGGAGAACCGACTTTGTGTGTTTGTTTCTTCAATCAATCAATCTATTCTCTTTAATTTGCCATTGATTGCAAATGTTTTAAAGATAACAGGCAGTGATCATAAGAATAAGAAATGCAGTGAACAGTGAAATAGGCAAGCTATGGTAATAAAAACGTCAAAAGAAATCCACAGGCACACCAATGCAACAGGAAACAAGGGTGCAGTGAGGTTTTAAGGCCACCTGATTGAGTCAAGCAGGGATGAATCCGATGGCAGGGAGTTCCAGTCTCTGAGTGTGTGAGGGAAAAAAGAGTTTAGAAATACATTTGATTTGACAAGTGCTAATTTGAATTGTTTGGAGTGAGCGATCTCCTCACTCGGAAGTCAGGTACAAAGATTTGAGGTACATCTATGTGGTAGAGACCTTTAAAAATTTTGACCAAGGAATGCAGCTCTTTTTTCCTCCCTTCGCCTGTGGAGAGGTACAAGCCCGATGTCAGTCATTATCGCAGTTACACTTGATGTGCGGCTGTAATTCTGGACTTTAAAACGGGCTGCAGCGCGCTGCACCTTTTCAAGAGCGTCAGTGTGATGAACTACAGGAAAGGATCCCAGACAGTGGAAGCATACTCAAGGATTGGGTGGACGGATGCCTTATGGGCTTTAAGTTTCGTTTCAACGTCCGAATTAGCCAGATTTCTGCGAATAAAGACAAGGGAACTTTTGGCCTTGTTAACCGTTGCATTGATGTGAAGATCCCAGCATAGATTCTCGCTGAGGATGACGCCGAGGTATTTAAAGGATGGCTGTTTTGAGATAGGTTCTTCATTTAAGTTGTATATGCGGGTGATCAGCGTATCTCTTATGGAAGAGGGCCTAAAATGAACAACTGCACATTTTGTGACGTTTATTTCCATTTTTGAGGCAAGGCACCATTCTCCAATCCTGTCAAGATTTTGCTGCAAAAACAAATTATCGGCTGGTTCAGATATGGTGTTGTAAAGAACAATGTCATCTGCGTAGAGACGGATGCAACAAGTGATTTGGTCAAAATATCGTTTATGAACAAGTTAAAGAGCAAAGGTCCAAGTGCACTACCCTGGGGAACGCCACTGTTCAGTTCAAGTAGATTGCTAGAGGCTACTCTATTGACCAAGACACTGGCGCTCCTATCCGAGAGATAGGACTTGATGAGTTTTTCAACGGTGTTGGGAGGGAAAGTTTTTGAAGTTTCGAGAGAAGGAGTGGTCAACTGAATCGAAAGCTTTTGTCAGATCAATGAAAACAGCGTCAATTGGTAGTTTTTTTCCAGGCTGGATGAAATGTCAAAAACCAATTCCACAAGACTTAGAGCTTTGGAATCCATGCTGGTTCTTGTGGATTAGCTTATTGTTGAAAACAAACTCAGATATTAAATTGAACAACAGCTTTTCAAAAAATTTAGTAACAGCTGAGATCAAGGAGATTGGTCTATAGTTAGCGTGATTGCTCAGGTCATCTTTCTTCGGGACAGGGCAAATGTTGACCATTTTTCAGTCATCAGGGAAGTCGCCAGAATTCAAAATTGTTTGAAAAATAATTTCAAGAAACAGGCAAAGAGGGAGTTTCAGATTTTTTTAACAATGTTATGGGAATTTTGTCATGACCTGGACCTTTCTTAGAGTTCATCTGAGAGAGAGTTCTCAGAATTACAGAGTAGCTAAAATGAGAGAAGATGGTTTCTTGAGTGAGTCTTGTGCAGTGAAAGGGGCGCAAGTGACGGAGCTCAGAAAACCCAGAAGAACCCAAGAAGGAGGCTGAAGATTCCGAAGAGGAGAGCAGGATAGGGGTAGGAGATTGCGCTTGCTGAAAGTTCGTTTGGAACTTTCAGCTTCACTCATACCACTCACCAATTTTGGTGAGTGGTATGAGTACAGGCTGTTTTAAAACGATGACCTTTCAAGCGCAAGAGTGATCTTGACCTGCTGTTTTCCCACGGGTATCTGACATCGGATGTCTTTTGTTTACGAGGTATTTTTTCGAGGAAAGAAGAGAGAAGATTGCGAAGGAAATTCCAAAGTTCATCACATTTAGCTGTGGTTGAAAGTTCGAAGAACAAGGGGAAGGCCTCACGAAGAAGAGAATTAAAGGAATCCCAAACACAGAAACGCTTTCGATAGCTTGAATACACTACCATTTGGTGAGGTTATTTTGACTTGAAGCGACAGGGAAACAGCCATGTGGTCTGCAATGCCGAGGATTATTCTTATCTGTTTGATATAATAGTTTCAAAATTAATAAAGTCAAGATCAAGAATGCTTTTTGCACCTTGGCGGCTGCAACGTGTAGGCTCACGGACTATAGCTGATCAAGTCCAGCGTCCAGAACAAGGGAGAGAAAAAGGGAGTCCTTAGAGGGGCCACTAAGGTTCGCAGGACTTTGCCAGTTTATGCTTGGTAGGTTGAGATCACCTGCGATGATTAAATTGTTTTGAACAGTTTTCTGTGAGGAAGTTACAGTGTGGTGTAGGTTGAGACTTCTCACTTCTTCACTCTGCAGATTTTCCTTCATGGCTCACGATTGTTTGCATCTGATTCGCAGCAATCAGCACATGGGCCTATCGCATTCAGTGACAAGCGACTTGTGGCACGACCAGTTGCAGACATTCCTTTCTTTCTCAGCTGAAAAAACCTTGCCAAGCCGACACACAGACTCAGAAACATGAAGTCGCCAACTCCTGGCACAACTCCTTTCTTCAACCATCCTGATTGCAGCTCTGCACAACACTGCTTTTGAATCACCTCATGAAAGACAGCAGAAAACTTGTGGTCCAAATACGGACAGGTGTGGCCTCCACACGTCTTGCGTAATGTTGTGCGTACGTATTTCACGTTTTACGTGCGCAACCGACTACGCACGAAAAACGCACGCATGCTATACGTACGCTCAGATGTGACCCGACCTTTATAGCCACCTTAGGGATACCTTGGAGACAGGTTGGGGACACCTTGGAGAATTTTATAGACACTTTTAGAAACACCTTGGTTGGAGACAGGTTGGGAACACTTTAGAGACACCTCGGGCACACCTTGGAGTGATTTTATAGACACATTCGGGGACATCTTGGAGACAGGTTGGGGAAACACCTTGGAGTAACTTTATGGATACCTTTGGGACACCTTTGGAGACAGAAAAAGCAATCTTGCGGGCAAGTGAAAACACATTCGAACACAATGGTCACCAAAGGAGACACCTCATAGACCGGCAGATGGCGCAACCATAAACAAAATCCCGGAAATAATTGCGTACATGGAGCCGCAAGCATCCTTCCGTGCTGCTGTTCATTGCTGGCACAAACTGGTCAACAAACGGTGCTTCTGTAATTTTATAAAGTGGAATGTTGATCTGCAGTTGACGCAAAACACTGCAGAACGGGGGAACGAGAGAACTTAAATGCAATTCACAGGCAACTCAAATAGCAATTCAATTCAATTTTAATTCTTGGGAGTTTCTTCCTGTCGAAATTAGCAGATATTCGATATCTCAGGTATCAAAACAATTAAAACACTGACATCAATGATAAAATATCAAGATAATTGGTTTTTTATCACTGACAAAAAACAGGTGAAGGGAACGAAGCTCCAGGACGCCGGCAAGGACTCCAGCCTGGATTGAAAGATGGCTGTTTATAGGGGATCCCTGGGAAGGGAGTTCCACTCAGTAATGGTCCTTCCCAAAAAGGAAAATTTACCAATGTCTTTATCAATTAAAGGTCCAGAGGCAAGAATTAAAAAAGGCAGAAAATGCATGTTTTGGAGGTGTGGGCACCGGTATTTTATTTCTCACGAAAGCTTGTGTCTTGTTTTCTCCACCCTTTTCACTCGCTTTTACGTGTAGCGATCGCTCAGCGTCAGTTGCTCGCTCCTGAAACGATCTCTCTGTTCACTTTCAGAGACTTCCCATCAGGATAATCTTGCATTCCATCTGTACAGGGTTAGGCAAAAGTAACCGGCCGGATACTTAAAGTCCACGCTGCTTTAATTTCCAGTGAACGTTGCTCTTCCGGTGGTGTTCCCATATTGTTGTTTGGATGTTGACAGATATGAACTGCTGCGATTTTCAGGGTTTCTTATCGACGAAGTCAGATGTCAGCGCTAGTGGGACATTGCACACACTTTCCCGCGGGTGTTGTGGCTTTCACCCACAATCAACGCGATTTCAACACAGACTCCTTATATTGTCCAAACCACTTTGTTGCCATAACATCTATCATAAAAAAAACACAGGAAGGCAGAACAAATGGTCGATTTTTGACCAAAATATCACATCAAGCATCTGGCGGTGACTTATGCTTAACCCTGTATGTTTAAAAAACGTCGTCTGATGTGATCCTCGCATCCATAAGTTGAAAAAAAGCAGCACCAAATTGAGTCATTTGTCTGCAGTCGACTTCCGACAGCCCGCCATACAGATAGACATACAGTCCGTTCGTCAGTGAGGATTCGCTGCACCCTAAGCTCAAACACCCGTACGGGGTTTGGGTGCAAAGTCATTGTGCCAGAGATTCGGTGACACCTGCACAAACCGAAAACATTCGCAGAATCATTGGCGCACATTTTTTTTCCCAAAATCCACTTCCGCATGCGCGTCTCTGATTGGCTGTTGGGAATTCCAGCCAATTTCACCATCCAATTTTCAAAACCTTCTGACCTGACCTAACCGATCCCTATTCCGACCCTAGAAAGAGTTGCGAAGCGGTGGCAAACACGCCAAATGGCAAAAAGCGGTGGCAAGGCAAAAATGCGAAAATTGATGACGTCACAAATTGAGACGACGTGATTGGCTGTTGCGATGCTGCTGTCCGCGGAAGTGGATTGAAAAAAAAATTATGCATTATTGACATTGCAAGCTGTATTCGCAGATTAATAAGATTGACAAAACAGACAAATTGCAGATCAAATCATCTTTCTCAATTCGAAGTTCCATATTCAAGTACAAAGCGTAACTTTCATTCTTACTTCCCAAAAACTCTCAGGGAATAGAACGCTCTTCCACATAGTTCACCCTTTCTGCGGTCTAAAGCTGGCTAATATCCCCAAAATTAAGTCTTGCTTCGAACTCCTCCACTCGGTTCAAAATGATGGGTCCGTTTATGGATGACCAAATAATTGCTTTGAAAAAATTTTGCATCCATTTTTTTGGTTATGCCATTGTCATGGTCAATTTTCCCTTGTTGTGACTTGGTTACTTTTTGTAGATTTTTTACTCTTTTCTATATTATCGACAAAGCTTTTCATTATTGCTATAATTCTGTAATTTTGCAAAAAATTTAGGTGAATTGAATTGATTTATGGAAAGAAATTGTAAACATCGCCTCTTCTAAAATGCCTCACTTTGTTTTAACTCTTTTGTAAAATTGCGATAAAACTGCAATTTAATAAATAAAATTGAAATTGAAATTGAAATTGAAATTGAAGATTGTCGAATGTATCCGTCGTATTGCAAGTATAACCCTCCCCCTCCCTCAGATTCAACTCAATAGCCAATTCCATGGATAGATTTGTGCTGGAAAATTTCATTTCTGTGCATAATGATTTTTCTTTTCCATTGTCGCATAGAAAGATGCATCAGTCTGTTGAATTGTTTGTTGAGATGGACGCGAGGCTGGGTTGCAACAAGAAATACGGGCGCATTACGAGACAAGTCTGAGTTTGAGGATGCCTCAAGAATGCTGGAGGCGAAATGGGAATTCTTTTTAACAATGCACACTCGAAAAATGAAATCCATTCTGCATAGAAATAAAAATCCCCTGTGGATTTTTATTGATATCGAACAATGTCAATCGGATTGAACACACTCCCCATTATACCAATTCCACCCAGCTTCAACCCAATGGTCAATTCCGCAGATGGATGCGTCATTCGCAACAATGGAAAAATGAGTGGCGTTGCGCGTAGAAATGATATTTTCTCAACATAGATCTGCCCGCTAAATTGGCTGTTGATTTGAAGCTGAGTACCATCGCAGTGGCAAATGCCTTTTCACGTCTTTGAACGGAGAATTTTGAAAGTTCTGTACCAGTGCGGAAGATGGAAGTATCCAAATTTCCATCAGTATTTCTCCCTGGGCGTTGGACCAAATATTTTGGCACTGTTTTAAAGCGCCAAATTGGATTTTGTATTTTATGACCTCGATATTGAATTTTATTCAATTGCACAGGGTGCTTATGAGGAGTTGAAGAGTGGCTTGGAAAAGAAGACTCAAATGGCATTTCCCGGGGGATTTTTCGTCGAGTTTTAAAACACCTTGCCCCTGTCGAGTTGTATATTTATGGAGGCAATCGATGCTGCAAGTATTCGGCTTCTGAAGCACGATTTAAGGGAGATAAGAGACTCGTCTAGAGGCTGGAACAATGGATTTGGCCCACCAAAGACCAAACTACATATGAGGCCTACCCCACTTATACTTGTGGATGGGAAACGGAAGAATCGCGATTGGGAATTTCAAGAAAGGCAATCTTGCGTGAAGATAAAGCCCTTGAAATGGCTTAATTGCGCGCCTTTCGGAAGTCGCCTTGTCTGTTCCACAGTCATACAAATGCATTGTTGAATTCTGCACCCCAACAACATTGCTAGAAGAAGCATCCAGTCTGTAAAATTCCATTTCTTGCATTTCCGATTTCGCTAAAAACGACTGCAGTTCAATACCAAGAGCACCAAAATCCGGTGCCTTGCACCAAAATATAAAGGAAGTTTCAAGTTCCCATTGAAAATGTGATGAATACTAACCTGTCAACAAAATAAAATTCTGTGCGTGTATCAAAAGTTTGCTGTCAATATCACTGCATGTGGCTTTCCTCCAGGACGTGCCGACATTTGCGTCCGCGTCAAATGAAAACAGACCGCAAGACAAGAAAGGAAGGAATGCAGCAGCCAATGTTACTCATGCGTCACTTACCTCCGATGACGTCAGGTAGCACAGTCTCGAGTCGGCTCGCTCAAGGGAGGGCTGCTGGTTTATGCTGCTTCCTCCACTGTACCTTGAGTCACGATCGCTGAAGTAGAGCGAGGTCGTTGACCTCAGGCTGTCTTGGCGGTCGCTGAAGATTGAACTCCTGCGAAAGGTCAAGAAAGGGAAGATCAATTAAAACGCCGGAAACCAGAGGTTATATAGCGTCATGGGTTTCTTTTCTGCCTCGAATTACACCTATGTATGCCCCACAGCTCGAAGGGGCTCTCAAACCAAACCCTGCATTGACTTTGGATGGCAGAAGGGACCCCCAGCGAGCATTTTTTCAAAAGGGGACAGGGTTAGTTCAGGTTCAGATAGCTTTAGGTGGCGACAGGGTTTGTTTCAACGCCTCCAGGACGTGATTTTCGGTCTCTTTTCATTGTTTTTTTTTCTTTGTTT
>JASGXE010012189.1:0-13914 GCA_030068105.1 Sinentomon sp. SZTP_YWyxl
GCATAACAGGGTATGGCGCAGAACACAAATATGATTTGATATTGTTGCATTTCAATAAGAGAGGGATCTTCAGGAACTATCTAATCATATTCTGAATATCATTTGATAGTCAAAGTTGCACGGGAGGTTGTTCCACTCTCTAATCGTTCTTGGATAAAAAGAGTTTTGAAATGTTTTAAATTTGATAAGTGGGTAGCTAGCAAATCTATGTCTGTTGCGTTTGGTACTGCAAGAGAGTGAAAATGTTAGGAATGGCAATCTTAATTCAATTGGCTGCATCTGCAATTTCCCGATCAGAGTTTATCCGTTCTGGTCAATCCATCCAAGTCCCTTATTTGTTGGCTGTATTTACCCCTGACAAGGGAATTTTGCATAAATTCCTCATTTTAGACCATTTTTCAGCAATTTTGCTGATTTTTGCAAAATTTAGAAGGAACAAAAATTTATGCAGCTTGAAAAGACCTTTCCAAAAATACCAAATACTCAATATCGCAAAAAATGACTTGGCTGGCTCTGCATCTGACTTGCCCAATTCATTTCCGTTTTTATCTTCATTTCTCTTTCAGACCCTGCATGCAGCGGCGAAGATTCGAACCGACACCCGAGATGAAGTCGAGCATGGAGATGCACTCATCAAGGTAAATTACCTTTATTTTCGTCGGATTTATCAGTATGAAAGTTTGCAAGATTTTTCAAGATATTCCTTCGAGGATTTCGAATTTTGTTCAACTTTATAAACTCATATTTTTTAATTTGCAATTATTGATTTTGATTTATAATTTTGACATTTAATTTATCAAGTTTTAATTTTTTTGTTTTTAATATTGGCTTTTTAATTTTTTGTTTTAATTTTATTTTTCTTTATTTTCATTATTGATTTTAACTTTTAATTTTTATTTCACGCAGAGACTTTAGCATTTCCCTTTCATCTTTTCAGATCCACACTGCAGAGCCAACACAAACTTCACCAAGCAGCGAAGGAGGTGTGCCTACTGGCTTGTCCGAAAAGGTAAGCTAGCTTTTTAGTTAAGACGTAACCTTTTATGAAAATTTAAATTTCCAGCTTTCGACTTGCACTTTTTACCGTTTTGTAATATGGCAATTTTGGTTTTTGTAGCAAAAATAATTTACCGATAATGTCCAAACGACTATTCTCTTCTCATTTTTTGCAGGCTACCACATCTGCCGGGATCTGGGACGCCGATCAGGCCAAGACGGTTGCTGCAACACCGGGAATGTCACACGTCAGAGAAGCGGATACGCCTGCCGACTTGTCGTCCAAGGTAATTTTACTTTTTATCTTCACCGTTAATTTTTATGAAAACAAAGTTTTCGTCGTATTCCAGTGACAATTATGTTTTTGGAACATATCAAATTTGTGCTAAGAGGTTGCTTGCTTTAAAATAATCAGTCTCGCAGCCACTAACACAATAACTAACCACATTTTCTCATTTGTTAATTTTTACAGGTTGTCACGACGTCTGCCGGGACCTGGTGTGCAGAACTGGACAAAGCGGCCATCGCCGACTTCCTGGCGCCGATCGACGGAGAAGAAGCGCCAGCACCCAAGAGGCTCCGATTTTCGACTTCGAAGGGTATGGCTGTCAGGCGGGAATGGCGTCTCTCGCCGGAAACAACGGTCGTCGTCCTGCCTACTGCTGATCTCTACGGCTGCAGCATCATGGCCCCGAGCCTCCTCCTGTACCACACATCGTTCCAACCGTTTTCATCCTCCTAGATCGGCGGCGAAGTAGCTGCTATGAGATTCATTGGGACAGATATACCCGCACTGTTCTCCGCTGCAACACGTGTTCTATCAACAACAGACGCGTGCACAAGCGCCTGGGAGAAATGCGGTTCGGACGATATCGGAGTGGTCTGCCGATCAGCGGAACTCTATGAAGTGAAAAACCTGCCCCACATGTTAGCGCAGGCCCGTGGGTGGGAGTTTCGCCAGACAACGGCATTCCAGGCCCGTGGGTGGGAGTTTCTCCAGACAACGGCATTCCAGATGTCAACTGCCGAGTTGCGTGTACTGGTCGACTCCCGTTCAAAGATCGTGGATCATTTGGAGTTCTTGATGGAGGAAGCCCCTACATTCCAGTTGATGGCCGAAGCGATTGAAGAGCAGGTGTGCCGCCTCCAGGACTCGGCTCTTTTCGAGCCTCATCCTCCAGCATACGTTCCACGTTCTCCAATGTCTGACGCAGCAGCCCTGTCCATCATAGCACAATTCGGGTTTGGTGGACTCGTCCTCAAAAACTTTTACAAGCGGATGAAGGACCAGTGCAAGTTTACGACTGTGAATGTGTGGAGCGTGATGACGGCGGTCTTGGACGCAAAGCGGGGATAAAGGACCCGAATGCAGTGTGAGACAGGACTCAGTTCGAAGAAAACGTGGAAAATTGTGAAATGGACACATTTATTTGCATTTAAATTTGTCGAGTGTTTTCGTGTTTATTCTAATCTTTGTAAATATTGTATAAATTTCTTTTTGCTGCATATTTGTACTTATCGTAATAATAATAATTGTAATGATTTTATATTTATATTAATATTGTAATAAAAGCTGTGAATATTTATATGAATAAAATAATAATTTTAGTAATATTTTAATAATTGTAATAATATTTGTGAATATTTGAAAATAATAATAAAAACGGCAAAACAATAATAATAATTATTATTATAATAATAATAATAATAATAATATATTTGTAATATTTATAATAATTGTAATAATATTGTGAATAATATTTGTAATATTTATAATAATTGTAATAATATTGTGAATAATTGCTTAAATAATAATAATATTTGTAATATTTATAATAATTGTAATATTGTGAATAATTGCATAAAAAAAAAAAATTTGTAATATTTATAATAATAATAATTGTAAATAATAACACTGGTAATATAATATTTATGATTTAATTATAATAATTTTAATTTGTATGTGGCGTTTGTACATATAACACTTGTGTAAATTTTGTATTGCATTCGATTTTTGCTTTCCATGATTTTGTTGTTGGTTCCTGGTTATGTCCGTGCGTATATGGTCTCGAATTTCATTTGCACAGTAGTATTTCTGGTGATAATTTTACAGTTTAAATGGTTAGATAGTTTACCGGCCGGTTAGGTAGGTATTTAAGGTTTATACATGCAGACACTTTACTTTTTTTTTCTTACACGAGGTTGGCAATGGTTTCTTATATTAACAGTATTTTTCTACCACAATGTCCTTTTTGTGTACTAAATTGTTTGTAAATATTGGTGTATCATTTGTACGCATATATTGTTTGTAATTACATGCTGCTGTATCATTGTGTCTTGAAGCTGATTGTAAATAAAATATGTGTATATATATGATTTAAAAATCCGGTCTTTTTCTTTTCGCGAATACGCGGCTGGGCTTCTAATCCGGACATTAGCCTGCTCGAGAAGACTGACACTTTTAAGACGGAATTCTACCAATTCGACATTAGCGAAGCGAGCATAAAGGCTGATCGTCTTGACACGGAAGGCCAGCCGTGCCATGACTGTACCCTGTCGGTACAGTCAGCCCAAACATGAGCAAGAAATTTTGAGTAATTGAGTGCTGAGATCTTGCTTTTCTTCGAGTGGCCTCTGCAAAACCGCCCGTGAGCAGATACAAAGTCACGGGTCACAGGGCTGCAGTAGCAAGTTTTCCATGGGTTCATGATGCATTTGCCGCAGTGGCGGAACTCGCCGAGCGAGCCATAAGTGCCAGAATTGAGGTATCTACTTCCATAGAAGAAGATGAATACAGCTTGGTAAAGAACTTGGAACATGTATTATGGCCAAAGAATTTAGCCCAGCGTGAATGAATTCTAAAGAAACCGGTTTCGTCTGGTATATGTATAAGGAAGGGGCCAGGTGGCCGGCATACAATAAGGAACGACCGGGTGGCCTGCAGACAATAGAACTTATTCTGCGAGCACGACTGCAAAAGATCAGCCGCTGCCTGTTGTCGTTTCCTCTGCTCCTCAAGAAAACTGAACCACAGCACAAAGACCTATTGTGTTACACAATGGCTATTGTGCTTGACTAAAGGAGGAATGCGACCCGATAATTCGCTCAATTGTCCGCTGTGAATATGGATGAATAGAAGAATGGATGAATAATACAATAGATTACCGCTATTGTCCGTACAATAAAAAGACCGGATGATGGGGCTACTTCCCCACGCCGGACACCACGCCACACACCACCCGCCGGAAGTATGCAACCTCCCCACCGAAAGTCGGGGGACGACTGCGCGGGAACGGGGGGAAAGGAAGCGGAGGGAACCCGCCGGAAACGCGGGCGCACGGAAGCGGGGGCGGGCTGTCGCGCGAGGGAAGGCCAAACCGGGCGATCCCCCGTCCCCCCATATGGCCCCGTTGGTCCCCCATAAGGGCACCGAACGCCCTTTTTAGGTAGTGCATTTTATTCTTGCGTGCTGAAGAGGATAAGGGTTTTTCAGAGACTTCAAATCCAAATGGAAATATGAAGAAACGGAGAGTTTGATTTTTTCTTTTGATAATTGAGCTGATATACGTGACACGCTTGAATTATGACCCCTGAATTTTGCTCGGCAAGAGAAAGTTCTTATTCCACATGTCATTTTCCACATTATTTTGATGTCCTAACGGAGAGAAGGTGACTGGGATGTTTGAAAATAGAAGAAGGGAGTTGCTTGATATCATGGAAATATTCACGCCGGAATTTTAATGAATGTACATTTGAAAAAGAGTTTGATTGACCGTTTGGCTGTGCCACACTTGCAACAATTGTTGAGAAAGAAAAGCTTTAGAGAAATTACAATATTGAACCACAAAATTGTCTTGTTACATTGTTGTTAAGCCGAACCACAAAAAATGATTTTAAGGTTGACTTTAAGGCCGTTTGGTTGTGACACACTTGCAATAGTTGCTGAGAATGAAAAGCTTTAGAAACATTACAACATGAACCACAAAATTGCCTTGTTACATTGTTGTTAAGCCGAACCACAAAATAAAATGATTTTAAGGTTTTAAGGCCGTTTGGTTCTGACACACATGCAAAAATGACATTGCAGAAGCTTTTGAAAACAAATTACCAGTGCATGCAATTTTCATTGATTTTACAAAGGCTTTTGACACAATTCCTCATCATTTACTGCTTTGTAAATTGCATCTGCTGAAACTTCCTCTGCAGGTTGTACAGCTTCTATCCTCCTACCTGAGTGGACGGTTTCTATCGTCAAGTGGGATGGGTCAATTTCCTCGCAAGTGTATCCTAACTCTTCAGGTGTACCACAGTGAAGTGTCTTAGGCCCGTTGCTTTTCTTGCTGTACATAAATGACATCACTGAGGGGAATTGGTGCAAAATCAGACTGTTTGCAGATGATTTGGTGGTGTATCAGCCGGTAAAATCATCCTTGGATATAATTGCCTTGCAAACTGATCTCAGTGTGATTAACAAATGGTGCGAGACTTGGGGGAATGAAAATCAACACTAGCAAATGTGCTTTTGTATACGCTTTCAGCGGGCGAAAATTAATGATCCTTGGGAATCTTCATCCACGTCGTACATCATTAATTTGCAATACATTACAAAGGAAACCACTTTTAAGTACCTGGGAGTGCATTGCAAGAAAACGTGTTCTGGGAATCTCATATCAATTACATCACAGCGAAATCTAAAAAAATCTTGGGTTTAATTCGACGCAATATCTGATTCTGCTTCTTCAGAAGCTAAATACAAAGCTTTTTCCACTCTTGTTCTGTCAATTCTTGAAAACGCCAGTGTGGTGTGGGATCCGTTCAAATAGCTCTTACCGAATCCCTAGAGAGAGTTCAGCGACGGGCAGCAAGATTTATTTCTGGCAATTTCCTACGTTCCAGCAGCATTACCAGCATTCTTGATGAGCTAAATTTGCCTCCGCTCGCTGAGCGCAGAAAAGAAAAACGCTTAAAGTTCTTTGCAAAAATCTTAGTCGGCGACTACAAAATTTCTGTCCCTTCAGGGTTTTCTATTCGCAACCCACAAAGAAGGACAGACAACGGCCTTCATTTTACTGTGCCATTTATATGCCGTAATGACAACTGCAATTCCTTCTTTCCCAGGACAATAAGGGGATGGAACGCCCTACCAGCTACATCACCAATTGTTGTCAAAACTATTTCCAAAAGAACTTCTGCCGTACCATTACACTCTGCAGACATGTCACACTGAATTGAGTAATTTGTTCCGTTATCTTTCAATTGTTTTCACCATTGCATTGACTTATTGTTTTTTAAACTTGACTATGCTTGTGTCTTCAAGCCCGACTCACCAAGTCATTTTGTGAGCCGTAATTGTTTTATAAATAAATAAATAAAAATAAATAAATAAAATTGTTGAGGAAGAAAAGCTTTAGAAAAAATTACAATATGAACCACAAAATCTTCTTGTTACATTGTTGTTAAGATGAATCACAAAATTAAATGACTTTAAGATTGATTTTAAGCCCATTTGGTTGTGACACATCCGCAGCAATTGTTGAGAAAGAAAAGCTTTAGAAAACGTCACAATATGAACCACAAAATTGCCTTGTTATACAGGATAACACAGAATTAGTTGCCCATAGGGCCGTACTTTCGTATGTGGGCATCCCTACATGCAGGCAGATTACCAGTCGTCGATGTTTTCCACTGTGGCATTGATCAAGGAACGTCAGCAAGACATTTCAACGAAGGAACGTGGTTGCATTTCGGATTGCTTGTCAAAACATGCAGCGGAGGGCGGCCTGCAACTCTGCACATTGTCATGGTAACTAGAGTCGCCCGGGCATCCGAGCATCATTGGCAGGTATGGTTGGTTGCAAACCGAGCAAGAAAATGACCAATCACGCTGGCTTTGGCTCGTTGCCATGGCGATGCCTGGATCAGCCCCTGACGGCCAATACTGAGCACGCCTCATCTGCTGCGGGTATATTTTTCGCTTTTCCGATGTGATTTGACGAGCGAAATGAATGATTCAAGGACGCATCTTAAGCGTTGCACCGTCTGCGTGCAGGGATGCTCACATGCGAAAATTCAGCCCTATGGGCATCTAATTCTGTGTTATCCTGTACATTGTTGTTAAGCCGAACCACAAAATAAAATGATTTTAAGGTTGTTTCGTTCTGACACTTGCAAAAATTGTTGAGGAAGAAAAGCTTTAGAAAAAGTCACAATATGAACGACAATATTGTCTTAGCCGAACCACAAAATAAAATGACATTAAGGTTGTTTTTAAGGCCATTTGGTTCTGACACACTTGCAAAAATTGTTGAGAAAGAAAAGCTTCAGAAAAAATTACAATTTGAAACACAAAATCGTCTTGTTTCTTGTTGTTCTTAAGCCGAATCGAAAACAAAATGATAATGTTCATTTAAGGCTCTTTGTTTATGACACATTTGCAAAATTTGTTGAGAAAGAAAAGCTTCAGAAAAAATTACAGTATGAACCACAAAATTGTCTTTTTAGAATGTTATCAAGCCGAACCACAAAATAAAATGATTTTAATGTTGTTTTTAAGGCCGTTTCGACCCGTAAAGGCCGTTAATGTCGAAGTTCTACACAGTCCCCATAGATGGTAGCACTTGTGTTTCTTTTCTGTAAGACTTTGGAATACACGACTACCGATGCTTCCGACGCTTGCGATGTATCCGATGCATCCGACGCTTCCGATGCATCCTTCAAATGCATCCGACGCTTCCGATGAATCCGACGCTTCCGATGCATCCGATGCATCCTTCAAATGCATCCGACGCTTCCGATGCATCCGACGCTTCCGATGCATCCGACGCTTCCGATGCATCCGACGCTTCCGATGCATCCGACACTTCCGATGCATCCAACGCTTCCGATACTTCTGACGCATCCGAAGCTTCCGATGCATCCGACCCTTCCGATGCATCCGACGCTTCCGATGTATCCGACACTGGGGACCGCCTAACCTTACCTATCCTAACCTAACCTAACCCCGAACCTAACCTAACCTCAGGTTAGGTTAGGTTAGGATAGGTTTGGAGGGGTCCCCAGCGTCGGATGAATCGGAAGCGTCGGTTGCATCGGAAGCTTCGGATGCATCGGAAGAGTCGGAAGCATCGGATGTATCGGAAGCGTCGGATGCAACGGAAGTGTCGGATGCTTCGGAAGCGTCGGATGCAATTGAAGGATGCATCGGATGCATCGGAAGCGTCGGATGCATCGGATGCATCGGAACCGTCGGAAGCATCGGTAGTCAGGCATTTCAAAGTCTCACCGAAAAGAAACACAAGTGCAAGCATCTGTGGGGGCAAGTGGAGAACTTCGACATTCGAATCAAATTGACGCAAAGTGATGCAGTTACGCTGCCATCTTTCGGAAGCGCGGTGGAAAACATCGAGTTTTCATGAGCATCCCAGAGATTTCCATATCATCCGTCAGAGAAGATCAAGAGAAAGGATGTGCTGTCATCTACCGGAAACCTATGAAATTTTCAAAATGACGTTCAAGAGGTTCAAATACTGGAACTGCCATCTGATCGGTCCTGCTGGCCGCAGCAGTGGATATGCCATGAGAAACAGTGATGCTGCCATCTGGGAACCAACCGATTAAATTGGAAATACCGATGCCATTGTTTGTCGCAACAGTTGCGCACCCATGCGCAATGATTGCACAGCGTTCAACCTCGTTCCGCTCCGGATTGATGCAGATTGAGTTCTTTGATTTGCTCGAAGAAATGAAAAAGATTGAAATGGATACGAATAATTTTTTATTAAGAATAAAAATTGTTGGATTTTAAAAAAATAAAATTAAAAAATATAATGATAAAAAACAATAAAAAATGAAAAATAAATTTCATTAAAATGTTATTTTGAGATTGAGAAAGATTGCATTGAATTATTGAAATGCTTCAAAAAGAATATTCTGAAGCGACTGCCCGGCCTCGTTGAAATTCTCTCAAGTCTCCGACGTGGCATTCCGATGGCAAATTGGGGAACCGCGGACAGTTGGCCGCCGAGGACATCTGGCCGCCGAGGACATCTGGCCGCCGGACAACTGGCCGCCGTGGACAACTGGCCGCAGTGGACATCTGGCCGCAGTGGGACATCTGGTCGCCGGACAACTGGCCGCCGTGGACACCTGGCCGCCGTGGAAATCTGGCCGCCGGACGTTTGGCCGCCATGGACATCTGGCCGCCGCGAACATCTGGCCGCCGCCCGCCAACCGTTTAGCCGCCTGGACATTGTTGCATTCATGAACATTGATGACGTTGGATGTTTTCGAAAGAAGGATTTTGTTATTTTTTATTTATCTGTTTATTTAAAAACGATGCTGTCACAAAATTATTGATGACAAGACCGAAAAACAGCATTCTAGTCAAGATTTAGTGAAAGAATAAACAAATAGAAACAGAACAGCTAAACATCAGGTAGAAAGCATTCAAAGAAACTGAGTTGGTGCGACGGGGGAACGTAGCCGGTTAGAAATTTCAAGGTTCGAATAGCATTAAATTAGGTTAGTCTAGGTTAGGATACGTTTGGTCAGGTTAGGTTAGGTTAGGTTAGGTTAGTTAGGTTAGGTTATTTATTTATTTATTTATTTATTTCGATTTTATTTGCTGAACATATAGTGCAAATGTGTCAATGATGAATATTTACAAAGACCATGTCAACAATAATTGAATGCAAAAACTTATGAAGTGAAATATCAATGAGGTGAACAAAGACAGAGCAGACAGCAATTGCAAGAACTTGTCAATTTTCAGGAACAGAAATCAGAGAGTAATTGGATTCAATGTGGCAGGTATTGCCTTGCAACATGCGTGATTGCTCGAAGCAATGGGGACTCTCTAGGTAGGGCATTCCAATTTATGAGAGATCTCGGGAAAAAAGAATTTAAGAAAACATTTGATTTGATTAGCGGTATGCGAAATTGAAAATCGTGAGTGGCTCTTCTGTTTTGAAAGTTTTCAGTGAAAAGTGGAGGGATCTTAATCAGTGTTCTGCCCTTTAAGATTTTAATAAGAAATGCAAGCATTTTCTCATTTCTTCGTGTTCTGAGAGTTGTGAGCCCTAGATCATTCAGCATAGAAGTGACACTGGCTGTGCGCTCATAGATTCCAGTAATGAATCTGGCTGCAGATCGTTGTACCTTTTCTATAGCATCAATATGAGATACAAGGAATGGATCCCAAACACCAGACGCATAGTCAAGGTGCGGTAAAACGGTGGCCGTGTATTCTAATAGCTTTGATTTTGAATTCCCATGTGATAGATTCCTGCGCAAAAACACTAGGGCTGACCTAGCTTTGCTAATAGACGCGTTTACTTGTTCCCCCAGTCTAAATGCTCATGAAGTTTGACTCCAAGATATTTAAAAATGGTCACAGAGGTCACAATTTCATCATTTATCTTATAAGAGAAATTTTGTGCTTGTGAGTAAGGCTCTTTGGTTCTTCGGCTGGAAGAGTAGAAATGCACACTTTGAGACGTTTACATCCATATTTGAGTTGCTGCACCATTGATGAAAGGCGTCTAATTTTTCTTGTAAAGTTATACTACTGTCACTGCCATCCTCAACAAATGTACACAAAATAATGTCATCAGCGTAAAGCCTTATGTTACAACTAATTACATCGAAAATATCATTGACAAATAAAGTAAAAAGCAGGGGGCCCAATGCACTAGGTTAGGTTAGGTTAGGAGGTTAGGTTGGAGTAAGATAGTGTTACGTCGGTTTGGTTTGGTCAGGAGAGGTCAGTTTTACATTGTTTTTGTGAAGATTTAGCGAGATAAGCAACATTCGATCTTAAAGTTTTTCGGACCAAAGGATCCCGACCCGGTGCGACACTTCGGGACGCAGTCTCCTGCGAGGTAAGGGGTAAGATATCACGTCGATGTGAACATTCGTCCTCCGGACGTTTGGTGTCCGCGACATGTGGAAAATATCAACATCAAAATAATTGGTTGAAGCACAGTTTGAAGGGAAAATGGTTTTTTAAAAATTCTCCAAATAATTCTTCGGGGACACAAAGTTCCGATTGGAGCGCCGTTGATTGATTGTAGATGCACATTGCGACTGCCGCAAGCAATTTTAAAATGAGAAAGACTGGGGTATTGCGCGTTTCGAAACTTTTGTGCACCCCTTCTCTGCGCATGATTTGGATGATCTTATATAGTCTTAATTAACGGAAGGAAATTTTGTTTTGCGAAATACGAAAATCAATTTTGAAGTTAACGCTTATAAGCAAATTTTTTTGGGACAGGAAGTGAATGAATTCGTGGAGGCGGCTTGAGTATCTGGGATTTGGAAGTGAAAAAAACTCCTACGCCGGCAAGGAACTTCATTTACACTTTTACAGCATCAGCCAATCACTTGTCCAGGACAGACCAAAGTTGGGAATGGAGTAATTTGGAGGAAAACCAAGCATTATCGGTACTTTGTGGGCTCCTCAACGTGGTATACCAAATATAGGAGAAAGCAACGACAAAACGTCATGAATTTGAAACAGCCAACGTTATTATCAATGTCCAACTGCCCGTGCAGCGGCGGCCTAATCTCCACGGCGGCCAGATGTCCGCCGCGGCCAGATGTCCACGGCGGCCAAGTGCCCACGGCGGCCAGTTGTCCGGCGGCCAGATGTCCACGGCGGCCAGATGTCCAACTCCAGCGGCCAGATGTCCGGCGGCCAGATGTCCACGGCGGCCAGATGTCCAACTCCAGCGGCCAGATGTCCGGCGGCCAGATGTCCGTCGGCCAACTGTCCGGGAACCGGCAAATTGAGAGCATTTGATTTTTTGCGACAACGTTTTTATTCAGTATACTAGGGGGCTTCGCCCCCTGCGGCCTTCGGCCGCCAACCCCCATTCGGGGCTGCGCCCCGTCGAGCGGCCTTCGGCCGCTTTGATGGTCGCTACGCAGCCAATTCCTTTTCTGTTTGACATGGCACTTGCATATTTCGGCCTCCGTCCGTCTGGAGATTGCTGCTCGCCATTTGTGCACGTTAATGATTTCTCATCCGTGTTTCTGGCTTGGTTCACTTGCTGTATTTCTTATCAGTAATTATCAGTAATTTCTTCACATTTTTGGCCAAATATTTATTGAGCGGTGTTTTTGGACATTTCAGATCGCATTTCCCAGTATTTACCAATAGATGTTCATCACGTGGTGTTTTTTCGTTTTTCGGCAGGTGCTGGTTTTTCGACTACACTCTAAAACTGGAACTGGCGTCAATTTAGCAGGATGTAAATGTAACACAAAGTTCGCTTAGTGTCAGGCTCTAAGTCAGCTACCTCACTGACTGTCACCCTTACGCTTCTATCATTTGAAAATTACCCAAGAAGACCAAACTTTCAATGTCATGGATCTTGTTCGGAAATTCGGAAACAAAACACAAATGGGTATTGCTTTTTCATGTTGAAAACCAAAAAACTGCGCCCAAACCCAGCCTGAAAATTCAAAAATTTTAAAAGCGTGTGATGCTGAACATGCATGGGACGTCCTTCTTAAAGTTCCATCCGAAGGACTAAACTAACAGACTGGCCACTTTCGTCTGTCTTTCAGACCTCATTTGCCGTGCCTTGCCGAGAAAGGATGCACACCTATGTAAGCACCACGGCAAATCTCGTGTTCAGACTGGGACAAGATGTGCAAATGTAGTGTGAACCTGTCCCGACTGGGAATCGAACCCTCGACCTTCATTCAGATCACGAGTCAGACGCGCAAGCCATTGGGACACGAGGGTCGAACAACGCGTCGGGCACGTTTTACGGCATGATGTATAAAACTAATCTAAACTAACGTTACTTTATCTAACCTATCTAAACTAACGTTACTTTATCTAACCTAACCCTACGTCCCCCTGGCCCGGTGCTTGGTGTCAACCGACTGCGTGGTGTCAACGCACTGCGTTGTGTAAACCTGCCGCATGTTCCACCTACTGTGTTGTGTCAACCCATTGCGTAGTGTGAACCTACCGCGCATTGTCAAGCTGGCATCAAAATAGGACATTTTTCAAAAGATTCCCCCCCCCAAAAACGCTGGGATTCAACCCGCCATCCTTGCATCAGCATCGCGACGTCTTTATAGACCACTCGGCCACGCCCGCTGCAGTGGAAAATCTCTTTGGAAGTCCGTATTCATGGAAATATTTTTAAACACATTATAACATCATTTCAGAAAAAATTCTGACGAGATTGTTTGAAATTTTTAATGAAGCACGCGCGATAGGAAATCGCAATGCGTCCTATTTCCTCAATTTAGGTCAATGGCCAACGTTTGCCGTTTCCCGTTTTGTCCTCGATGCGGACCGAACATTGTGCCAAATTCCCAAAGCTGCAGCTTTTCTGGAAGTGGGCAATAATTTTTTTTTTATCCAACATAATTTTTTTATGTTCCAAAATAACCAAATCCCAAGACGCAAACAAAGAAAATAGAGAAAATGGGTGCTTTATCTATAAAAATCTTTCATCACGCGCAAAATCCAAACTGAAAAATTAATCATTCCATGGAATGATTAATTTTTGAATTTATTTGAATTCATATCTGTAGATATTTGAAAATTTTGGGCCCCGTTTGGATTCGAACTCCGGTCACGAAACTGACAGTCTAACTACATGGCAACTCTGCCGTCCGGGAAGCGTTTTTACTAGGAACGCGTGAAAGTAAACTTTGCGCGTAGAAGGCGAGCTTGTTGTTTTAAGCGTGTGGAGTTTAACCGTTCATATAAAACCCCGGTTTTTATACCTTTCTCGGACCATCGTTCTGCACAAACTGATGTGTGAATAACCCTTTCTGAGCCTTCAGCCTGATCAATGATCGCCATCAGCGCAACAGGTTCGATCAAAATTTTCAATGACAAAATGTTGAACTCGTCAACTTTTCAATAAAAAATTTCCCAACTTTCCAATAAAG
>JASGXE010012190.1:0-12642 GCA_030068105.1 Sinentomon sp. SZTP_YWyxl
TTCAGGGTGAACTTTCCGAATGAGTTTAATCAGTGACCTCCAACGTCGAGCATGACCATGCGGATATAACTGCTGACTTTCCATCCATGAGTGTAGACTGGGAGTTTAGTTAATGCACTTGATCGGCGTTGATTTAAAAAAGAGATAAGGTGAAGAGCATGTTAGCAAGCGATGACTCGAATACTGTCGCTCGACTGAATTGGCTAACCATCGAATAAAGCATGATAAATGGCATGAACATCTTCTCAGTGAGCCGTATCTGATATCCCTAATGATCGAATCTTACTGTCAATGGAATGGTGAATGCTATTTTGTCCAGGATGTTCCATGTATGATGTTATCGATTGTTCGATATGACAGCCTCCTTTACTAGAGGAGAAATCGGAGAGCTCAAATGTCCCCCAATGTCTCAACATGTAGCTATTTTTTCGGCGATCATTACTCTTTTTGGACATGAAATAGAACTTGTAATGGCTTTCACCTGGTTCTCATTAAGAACATTACCGGATGTCGGCAATTTTGGATTGAACTTTCTCTGCATCATTTTTTCGGTGCATTAAAGCAAAAGTAAGTGAACTCGGAATTTAATGGCTATAGATTTTTTTCTCTTTTTGGAAAAATCTATTTCAGATATCAATGTGGAGGAACAAGTCAATAAAATCATAACGAATATCGAGAAATCTGATCCTAAAAAGCTAAATGAGGGAGGTAAGACACCAAATAAGGCACGAAGTTATGCGTAAATCACGAGAAGTAGCTCGGTTAAAGCTTGATTTGTTTGATTTAATGATTGTGGAAAAAGTGCGGTCAAAGGACTGATATGAATTTATGCATTATCCCGGCATAGACTGACGTATAAATGAGAGTCAAATGACATATATTAACAAAATCACAGGGATTTATTGAAGGCTATGCATAAAATTCAGGGGCGTCATTTCAGGTTTTCGCAGCGAGCAAACTTCAGATAGCTCTTGAAAACTCCTTCCCCTTGTTAATTTTCGCCAAAACACTCAACAGCACTTTGAGGGTAGGCAAGTATACAGGGTGGTCCAAAAAGCCGGCCAGATGTCCTTTCCTTTCATACCGTTTAGGTGGGTTGTGTTTTGAGCCCGGAGGTGTTACAAGGCTCGCTTACGAGTTCAAGAGGGCTCTGGTATGGGCCGCACTCTACAGATGCTCACCAACATGGTACTGATCGTCGGCGATGGCTTCAAGACGTGTAGCTGGAAGCTGCCATCATCTGCCATGAGCGGCATCCTGATAGGCCTCACAGCCGTCGAATACCACAGTAAGCAATCTCTTGCGAATATTTAAGGAGGCCGGCTCAGTTGTCCGTGAGAAAGGGCAAGGAAATCCAAAGAGCGTAGCTTCCGATGACCACGCTGCAGACATCTGACGCTGCTCCAGCGTAGCCCAAAGAAAGTTCGCAGGACGAGTTGGCACCAGTAAAACACCTGTGTTCCGTATCCTCAAGACCTACAAATGCCATGCCTACAAATGTCAAATTAAAATTAACTGGTCAGATGGGCTCCCTCGTTCCTTCTCACAGGCTACTGAACCGGTGCCTTAAATTTCCAGAGATCGTTCATTATGATTTTCGACGGCTGAGGCCTATCTAGCGGGATGCCGCTCATGGAAATTGATGGCAGGTTATCCAGTGACGTCACCAGCTCCTGTTGCGTGAAGCCCATGATCCAGCCGTCTTTTAAACTCTAAAGCGAATTTTACACCACCTCCAGGATGAAAATGCGACCCATCTAAACGGGATGAAAAGAAAAAACATCTGACCGGTTAATTTTTGACCACCCTGTAAAGGAGAAATCGCAAGAGAATGAATGCTGCAGAGGTTGTCATTCCGACTGATCATGCAAGGAAGGAGGTGTAATTGTCACGTAACCAACTTTTCTGTTTTATCCTGACGCGACTCTGACAGGCAAAATCACAAGATCATACGATGCGGAATATGAGACAGCAGGCATTCCAGAATATTAGTTGGAAAACGTATCTGAGACACTCAGAGCTCAATATTTACTTTGGATGTTTTAGACCAGTCAGAATAGGAGAGTTGTCGAAATGAAAACTCTGTTTCTTTTGCTTCAGCATGGGGATTCACGACTGAAAGTTTCGTTTGTCTCCCTCGTTTTACATTTTCGGAATCGCAGCGTCTCATAGCACGTGCATTTGGATAAATCGGCATAGTACGATTACATGTAGGTGGTAAAAAAAATCATCACACCCTTTTTGGTTTTCGAATGGTGATAGATCATCAAGTTTAGATTGCTTCTTCGAAAAATTACAAACACATGCAAACCCGATATCTAAAGATCAATTTATGATGACGACGTATTTCGTATTTTTTGCAAACGAAAACTTGTACAGTATTCGAAGATGTTGTAGTTTCAAATTATATAGTGACACATCTTTGGATTTGGCTCAGGTACAATTCACCAAGTTAGAATACGTACGTAGAATACATACATACATGATATCAGTGTCAGGTACCAATTCCCGTAAGCTCACTTTAGGATGTTTTCCCCGCATTGTTGTCAGCAGCAGAAGGTTCTTTAAGCTTCTCCACGAAATCAAGTTGAAGAAACCGCCTGGGCCATATGGTGGGGTGATAAAGAACTTGCTCCTCCCTTAGCTACCGCCTTTGCTTCCTTTTTTAACTTTATTATTGATGAAGGGGTTATTCCAGATGATTGGAGATTGGCACGTATCACCCTAATCCCGAAAAAAGGTGCAGATGCGAATTTGACTCAGGGATACCGCCCCATTTCATTGACATGTATCTGCTCCAAGCTCTTTGAGCGTGTTCTCTGTTCCAGTATTACAACATTCCTTGGTGGTGTGAATTTCTTTCACCCCAACCAGATTGGTTTTCGTTCTGAAAAATCGAGTGAGGGACAACTAATTCTATTTATTAACGAGATTACTAGCTCTCTTGACAGCCGCGCTCCAGTGCATGCAATTTTTTTGGACTTAGCCAAAGCTTTTGACACAGTTTCTCACGCTAAACTCGTGTCCAAACTCTACCAACTTAACTTTCTTGAACACTTGATAAACGTTATCTCTTCATTCCTAAGTGGTAGAAAGCAAAAACGTTTCCGTGGAGGGTTTTTTGTCTGCTGATGGTGAGGTTACTTCTGGCGTTCCACATGGCAGTGTCATCGGTGCACTTTTATTTCTGATCTAAATAAACGACATTGCTGAGAATCTTAATTGTTCCATACGAATGTTTGCCGGTGATATTGTTATTTACAGGACTTTGAGATCCCCTGAAGACCATTTTATACTGAGTTCTGACCTCAAAGTAATAAGCCGGTGGTGCAATACTTGGGGAATGAAAGAAAACAAATGCTGCCAAATCCAAAGTCGTCCTTTTCGTTAGTAGAGAGAATTTTATGCATGTCCCATGTACCATGTCAGGAGTGCCCCTTGAGGTTGTCCGAACGTTTAAGTACCTTGGTGTTACCCTAATCCATGAGTTGTCCTGGGATGCTCATATTTCAGGCGTGATGAGCAAAGCTCAACTGGGCTCCATCATCAGAAACTTAAAGCAAGCTTCCCCTTCTCGCAAAAAGCCTGCATACGAGTCCAATACGAGTATCAATGGACCTTCCTATTCTCGAGTGTGGGTGCGCTGTGTGGAACCCCTGCAAAAGATTGGAGATAGATGCTCTCGAGAAAGTCCAGCGGAGAGCTGCTCGTGCAATCACCGGTATTTTTGAAAGGTATGCCAGTGTGACAGCCATGCTAAAAGACTTAAACTTTGACACCATCCAAAGTCGACAAAACGAACAATTGAAGCACGTGCATCACGAATGGGTTTATCAACATTTACCATTTCTGGTTAGAATGGATAAGGCTCACTCATCTCACCAGAAATGGTAAATGTTGACAACGAACACTGCAGTAATCTTTTAGGTGACCTGATATCTGGATCAATGAATTTACCTCTCCCCCAGAGTATAGGCTGAAAATAATTCAGCGTCGCACTGATAATGGCTTAATGCTTTCGATGCCTGCATGCAAGCGGAACATACTTTTGCAATACTTTTTCCTCGAACTATCATACCCTAACAGCTTGTCGTGTAACTCTGCCAATATACCCAACCGTTCGTAAACTCTCCCGACTACAAGAAATTCCCTCTGCTCTGCCCTGAAGTGACAAAGTTGAGTTTTTTTATTCTTCAGACTTTTAACCTAAGCTTTTTTTACTTTTAACTATTGATTGACGTTGTGTTTCAAGCATTGTTTAGTTGTGTTCTTATGTTGTTGCAGCGCGCAATCAAATTGTAGCTGCTTTTGATTTGAAAATATTAAAAAAATAATAAATATAAGAAATACGTATACCCGCACGTAAAAACATTATACAAGACTACTAGCTTTGAATTTTTTATTCACAGAAGGTGAAAACATGAACATTCTTGTCAACATGACCAGCGGTTTGAACAGTGCAAAGAAGAGGAATTTCAACATAATAGGTTCGTGTCTAATTCCTTCACAAGTTTGTTGTGTAAGCCGGAATTTGTTAACAATAAATTCAATTGCTTAGTTAAAAGCTTCGGAGTTGTGTCAAAATATTCAATTAATTCTACACATGTATTTTCTGCTTCACAAAATTCTCATTTCGTGCAAACGCTCGTATTTCTGTCTCATCCAACAGAAACTTCACATGTTTCAAGAACATATTTTAATTTTAACGAATTATCATTGATCAAACCCAGACGAGAGCATCACAGAATGTTCACTACGATGAGAAACTATAGGAAAAATGAGCTATAACGCACGTAGATAAAATTTCTTCACTTTTTCAGGAAAACCACCATGTGCTGCTCTGCAAATCACAAGAGAGATTAACATCCTTAAATTTAAATTGGGAATTATTTGACATGAAAGGCAAACGTACCGACTGTGTGGACTGAATGGATATTATCAATGGGAGGTATCTCCCTTGTGACACAACGTTTTTGAGTTTTTATAATCGTTGCCTTGTAGAAAATTTGCTTTTTCTTTGAAACTGGACAATGATTTTGTTCAAATAACTGATATCCGCATCTTGGTACTTGTGGCGGGATCTGTCCCAGAGAGAGAAAGAATTAAAAGGGGTTCCACATATACATTTGGTATCATATCAATTTCTTTTTTTTTCTTATCCAGAGGGCGACATCAAGAGGATCACTTACTTGGTGAAGAAATATTCGAATGACATTCCCACTGAACTATGTAAGTTTGAAATGCAAACTTGGCTGGTGAGCATCCAATTTTAACTTCGCGGTTGTGAAAACAAGACGATCACATCACCGCTGATTTGGCCACAAAAATATCATTGTGGTATATCACGATCATTAATTTAGAGTTTCCCGAAAACATTTCGCCAAAACTTGTTTAGATGTTCCTGATGGCAAAACAAATCGAAATTAATCAGAAAAAAGTTTGCTCCCGGCCCTCATTTCCATGTATATTAGTCCCCCAAATTGGGCCCAATTGGGGTGCACATGGGGGAGTAAGATTTCATCGTATAGAGGACCGTCAAATTTTGAGGATAGGTTCTGCGGATCAAGAAAAAACAAAACAAAATTCCGTAAGAAAATAACCTTCGAGCACCCACTTTCACGTAGTGCCCCCCCCCAAAATCCAAAAAAGACCAATTTGTGGTGGTCGTGTTTCAACTGAGATATGGAGGGAGTTCGTCGCCACACAAATTCGAGGACGGATTGACAAACGTATAAGCTGAACACATATTGTTCAGCGAACAAATGTGCTCCGACCTACCATTTCCAGTCAATAGCCACCCAAATACCGGCGAAAAGAGTCTCTTTTTCATGATAACCATAGCAACCTTATGGGTAACCATGGCAACCGTCAGAACCCCGGAAAAATGAGACGCTTCTAAAATGCGTGGCTTATGCGCGTAAATGGTAGGAAGTAGCACATTTTTACACCTAAACAATTGGCTATTTAAAAAACATGTCCCAAGCATCGAAAATCATTTGAGAAATATTTGTATTACGTTTGCGTAAAACAACTTTTTGTGAGAACTTTATTTTTAAAAAGCGAACCATCAATAAAAAAATTACATTTATTTAAAATCTCTTGAAAATGGCTTCCTTACTCCACCCTGCTCCATTACCCGCTTGATAGAATATCGATATACATTCATTTTTGTTGTCGCAGAGTATTAATTATTTGTCGTGAATTCAAGGCAGTAGAAGAGAATGAGGGAATAGAAGCACAAAAACCAAAAAAGGGCATGGGAAAATCAATCCTTCAAGCGCAAAATGATCACCCCATTTCAGTTCAAAATGTCAACAACCACACCTAAAAATGACACCCTTCGATAGAGCCGCCGACAACTCCTATAGTACCTCACCCAAACGTTGATCGCCCACCGAAATGTCGCGCGAAACCTGAGATCAACTCCTCGAGACAAGCAAGAGAAAAGGCATGCTGTAGGAGAAAAAACATGGGTACGGGCGCCGTTGAAATCGTGGGCACGAACGCATCACTCTTTCGCGAGTAAAATCGCTCCCTTCGAGCGCAGTTGAGCGAGAGAGAAAAAGGCCACACCTGAACCGCGGATGAGCGAGCGCGAAAAGACCACCCTAAGGAGCGAACGAACTCATCCCTGCATGGATCGCTCGCGAACGTGACCAGTACCGAAGGAACGCACCATTGAAGATCTCATAAAAGGGATGACCCTAAAATATCATCGTTCAGTTTGCCTACTCCTTTCTTGCGCACAACACACAATGACCTCATCTCTCGCGCTTGGCTCAGATGGAGAGTCTGCTTTGTTTCTCATCTCAGTCGAACGATTCGTTGTTGGTTTACAACTTTGCTGAAAGATTTTCGTTGCTCTCGCGGCGGTTTTTTTTTGCAACTAATAGTGGCGGTACTGATGTGGAGTGTTTCAGTTCAATTTTATAATCGGACGGAGGACACCTCTATCGATCAGAATATCACAACGACGACCTTTTGTTGTCATCCTATAGGTCACAATCAGATTATCCTCGTGATATGTTGGATTCATCATCCTCATCTCTCGGTATCAGCTCGTGTGAACTTGAACGGCACCGAACGTGAGCCAAGAAAAATCAAATCATCTAGCTTTTGTGATTTCCAGAAATCAGTGACTCTCACGTCGTCGATATCGCTAAATATAACCCAACTTCAGTGGAATAGATTAGCGATCTAGGTTCGCGGGAGAGTTTAAAGCAATTCCCTTGGACAGGAACGTTCATTGTTCGGCATCAATTAACGATATTTGGAGCATCGGGAGCGGATACACGATTCGTTTCGTTTATGACGAATGAATAAACGCCAAACTTCTTACAATACGGGATTGCATTCGATCTGGAGCTAATGACATTAAACGTCATCCTTTTAGTATATTCATGGCGGTTCGTTGGTTTCGTGTCTACTCTTCGTCGTTTGGATAAACAATCATTACGATATTGGCTGCAAGGAAGGATCTACAACATTTACAGACCACTATTCCTCGATCGGAGGAGAAGAAGGAGCAGGTGAGCGGTTCAGCTCTTGCAAAGCAGAGAATTGAAGATCTCGCAGCTCATCTCTATTATGAGCCGAAAGAAGTCGGCAGTCTCGGAGGGCAGTATCCCTTGCTCCTCAGAATCTGAGAGTCCGCCCTCAAAATGTTGACATCCTCTATTCGTCGTTCTTTGGTGAAGAATTGGCTTCGCACCCAGGAAATCTACACTCTTAACAGACCGGCTCGTTACAAATTCTGAGGAACAAGACGTTAACTCGTGGGATCGACAATCAATGGGAGACAGAGCGTTCGGACATGCAGAAAATATCCAAACACAACAAATGATTCAAGTACCTACTGATGGTCGTCGATGTTTTCTCGAGACACGCCTGATCGGGGCAGATGAAATCGAAAAGACCGAGCGACGTCGTGCGTGATTTGGAGTCAGTGCTGAAACTAGCTGCTTCGAGAAAACCGAGGAAAGTGGCGAGCGATTTAGGTGGAGAATTCTCAACAAACCCTTAGAAGACTACTTGCAAGATGGAAGTATCTACGTATTCCCGATATATCTATTTTTCCGAAGTATCTACTTTCCCGATATATCTTTCCCGATATATCACCATCGAGTGAAGTGGAGAGGTTACCCATCGTCCGCAAACACCATGATTTTGAGTTGCGAATTAAATAGAATATAGATATAGTGAGATTCCTAATGATTTTTTCATCTTCCTGCGGAGCACGGCAGGTAGCGGCATCTACAAGCGGAACACTCAGTCCAATTACACTACCAAACTCGCGCCGATATGTATGGCATCCAGTGCGAGCAAAAACCAAACTGGAGTCGGTTGTGATATTGCCCTCTTCGAAATCCATCTTCCACGGACGTGAGACAACGCGAATAGCTACAACAGCATCTTTCACATTCGTCATCCAATTAGAAATGTGTCAAGATTCAACCCACGCGTCTAGTCGAAAATCCCTTAGAGATAGTGTTTGGGTTACCCGGACGTGCCACAACACCTTTCATTGATCAACGTTTGGATAACTCAATTCCAGCAAAAATGAAGCAGCATCTTGCCATAGCCTGCAATATGGAGACTACTGTGACCACGTTCGAATTAAAAACTCCATCAAGGATCACGTTTGATCCCGACTCAATCGCTCAGGAAGAGTTCTGAGCAAAGATCCTACAATCTTCTAAATTAGCGAAGGAAGTCCTCACCGAAGCTACGGCGATCAAGACTCCTCTGATATCGTTTCCCGATTTCAGACCGCAAAGGTTCTTCATCGAACCCTACATAGAGACCCATACCAAGTCGATCGTAGAAGAAAAGACGACCACAACCGTCAAAAAACTCAGCATCCCCAACGGCAATTTCAATAAAGAACTGATAAAAGCGATGAAAATGGAGATTCCGCAGCATTTTCGTAACGCTTTCGCCTTCAAGGAAAAGCCACCGAATCAAATTTTTCTGCAAATCCAGGACCCTTCTTAGCTCATCGGTGTGAGATGGCCAAATCACAGCACGGGGAAGGGTCTAAGTGCGATGCTTGGCCTTGAATCGTTAAACTGGAATTTCGCTCTGGCCTTTCAAGCTAGTCAGTATCCGGTAGCGCTCGATAGAGGCATCCACGGTATTTACGTCTACTCGGATATCGTCCATCCCCAAATCGTCGGCGATCACCATGCTGCACTGCTGCGTTTCATATCACCAGTGAGGCAGCACATGGAAGATGTCATCGCCTACCAGTTCCGCGGACACTATTATATCTTCCGCTCGCTCGTCATTGGTTCGGGACGTCCACGATCAATATAAGGACGGATTGTGGTGATTTCCTGCCATTCAAGTCTGGTAAGACCTTGTGCAAACTGCATTTTCGAGAGATACTTTCTTCCAACAAATAGTAAGTACGTAATCCAAAGAATCACTACTATGCGTTGATCATTTTAGGCAGTTTCCCCGTTTCAACAACCTCAAAGTATCGTCATTACTACGTGGGTCAGATAGGCGGAGCGGGCAATCCTCATTTTCGAGGCCCGTCTACTAGCGTGGAGCTGGGTTGGGGAGTAAATTATCCGCAATGGCTAGAGGATTCAGTAGTCTGCCAAATTGGGTGAAAACCGGCGCCAAGCTACTCGGCAAACAGGTTCTATCGACAGATGCGCAGATCGCAAGAGATTACGCTTCCGCCGAAGACGCCGAAGCTGGTCGTAAGCAGGTAACAAAATCCGTTCGGAGACGGTTGAGCTAGGGTGTAGGAGAGCTTCTCGAAGGCATAGGCTCCAGGCTAAAACAAAACAGCGAGTGTGGAAGCCGACGAAAAAGAACAAGTACAACTGATTTCACGTTCTTCCAAAAAAAAAGCGGGAAGAAACCGGCAAGATCAAGTTCGCAACGAGATTTCGACGCAAGCGCATCTCATCAAGCGGTAATAAGATGTAGCAGCAGAAGAAGTGGAAGAGCAAAGAAGAGGAAGAGCAGCACTCCAACGGTCGATATTCCACAACCTAAGTTCACCATTAGTCATCATGACAGCCTACGTTCATCATCATTCAGACGACTGCGTTCTCCCAGAGGTAGATCTCTTCGCTGTACTGCCAACTCTGACTCAGGTCGAAATGGCTAGTACCGTAACGTACCTGCCGATAGCTTCGATGCAGAATATTCCTACACTAAAGTTCTTCGTCCACGGATCCGGCGAAAAGTACATCGATTTCAGCCGGACGACTCTCAACGAGCAGGTAAAAATGCGGAGGATGGACGAGCGCTAGATCCTGTCAGAGATGATGCCGTTCCTGTCAATAATTTCATTTACAGTCTGTTTGTTCTCTCAAGTGGACGTATTTTTAAACGATCACCTTATTAATGCCAGCAACGATGCTTATCCCTACCGTGCTTACCTGGAAACACTGGTCGATTACGGTCGAGACGCAAAATTCCAGCCGTCCGTCCTACTCGCTCACGAAAACGTTATCCTCGCTAACAAGACGCACGTCGTTCTATATCCGTTGAATAGAGCTGTCAGCAAAGTGTTCTCGATTCCTGGAGGACTTACGAGCGTCAACCGAGACTGCTTGGTGATTGGCGAGCTATCTACGAGTGGCGTCGTGGGTCTCGAGGACTCTGCAGCGGCTAGCGGAAACAACAAGAGCAATCCTTTCAATTTCGATAATTTCGACCTGAATTACCTAGCTCTGTTCGCCGACGTGGAACCGTTTCCATCCAAACCTTCCACACCTGACTATAAGAACGGTAACTACCTGGAAGCATATCAAACCCTCTTCGGAGGATTGGATACTTGGCGTAGCGATTGACTTGGATTGGGTACTTTTTTACGTGTTCACAATCTGTGCATTGCAACCGTGTATATGGTGTCCCAAAAGATGAGGCCCCGAGAGTGTTGTTTTACAACGTCATCTTACATTATCTATAGATGTTTTAAATGTTCTCCGATCATATCCAATCATCTTTGTGCTCTTGACAACATGTTCATTGACACACGTAACAAACGCACTTTTCCGTAGTGACGGATCTAGTGCGGCGCCATTTTGGCGACCAATTTCTGAATCGAGCTCTTAGCAGAAGCTTGCGCAGGCACACCGTCGTTGGCAATGTTTGCCGCAAACAATTCCACTGTTCTCGGCTAAGAGCCGTGTTTTGCAAATGCGTCCACTATAAAAATTGTCTGCGGCACAGACAACACCACTGTGGTAGGCAGCTGATACAAAACGACCGAAACTTCAAACGATTAATAACCCCGGGCCTCATTTGTGGGGCACACATTTGCTCTAACAAAGCAAATCTACCTAACCATTCTAAAATTTGCAACATTAATATCGCTAGTCGTGCTTGTCAGAGATTACCTCTGTCTGCAAGCGCGTCACCTCATTTTCTCCTGAGGTTTGAAGAGATTGTGAACATTGTGATCAGGTCAACCCCTTTCTTGTCCTATCGTATGGTAACGTGTAGGACAACTTGTAGGGCAACCCGCTTGTGAGTTAATCGAAACAGTATCGTTTGCTCGAGCTCGAATCAACGCTCGGGACAAACGAAAGGAATGAGCTGGTATACAGAACGATCAATTTTTGGCACTACAAATGGCATTGAATCTGTTTTGTTGGCAAAACAAATTTTCCCTGTGGTTGTGATTCAAAAACAGGCTGCGCTGTTTCTGGGTGGTCTTAATTCGCTGAAGATGTTTGTGTTACAGAGCCTTGAAAGTCATTCACGCGCCACCGATAGCCTTGCTGTTGTTGGCATCGGTGATGCAGGCGTTTGTGACCCGGTGGAAACATTTTTGTGTTTGTCTCCCACCAAGCACTTGCTTTTTTCACTTGCTCTAGACGTCAGCAACCAGCAAGGCTAATGCCAGCATCAACTATCACACACGGTACCCATATCTCAACGGCGCGTCCTAATCAGTAGCTGACATAATCCTTTACCTGGTAAAACAGAGTGGACGATGTGGTAACAGCGTTGACGTGCAGTGAATGATCTTTGCCATCTACAGTGGCCAAATTTGGAAGACCTATATATTGAATGCTATATGGACTGCCTGGTGTCGCAGTCTATATAACGAAAGGTGACAAAGCTAATGCGGGATGTGTTCTCAGCTATCATTTGCATGAAACTATCGAGTGGCACACTGACCATTTTGTGTTTGAGTTCATGTCTCTCAATTGTGAGACATCCTATCGGCTTCTTCTCCTGTCCCACGGTGAGGGTCTACTTACGATAACCGTGACACAAGCTATCGTGCATAGACATTGAAAAGCCATGAATTTAGTGACGAACAAGACTGCAAACTTCGTATCACCTAAGATCGTGGCCAGCTAAGATCATCTAATCATGTCTAGCTTGAGTTACGGTTTTTCCAAGTGGACATTCACCGTGGGAGAGTAGCAGAAGCCGAAGGCATGTCACACAATTGAGGGACACGAACTCAAACACAAATTGGTCAGTTTGCCACTATATAGCTTCATGTAAACGATTGCTGAGAACACATCCTGCATTGAGCTTTGTCACCTATTCGTTACATAGACTGCAAGAAAAACAGTAAGTAAAAGCAAATGTCGCGAGAAATGGAATTCGACTCTGACGCTATCATTATACCTTCCACGGGACCCCCTGTACCTCTAGCGC
>JASGXE010012191.1:0-13832 GCA_030068105.1 Sinentomon sp. SZTP_YWyxl
CAGTAGAAGAAATCCCGTTTTCGTTACCGATGTGTGCTTGACCCGTCCAAGGAATTCGGATCGCTGCGATTTAAGGAGGTTCAGAGTGCTATCCCAAACAATACCCCGAGCAAACCTTTAACCCAGTGACAGAAACAACCTTTCCTTTCGAGTTTTCGGGAGACGTTGTGTAACGTGGCGGTATCTATCAAGGAGAGCAATCGATAACACTGTGCATTTTGAGTCATTAGTCGCGAGGGAAAGTGATGGAAGGTGTTGGAACCACCTCTCCTTTTGAATTTTCTCAAAATTCAGTGCCGTACCAATAAATATGGTGACCGAATCTCTCAACTGTTGCTACCCCGACACTGGACAGGTGCAATTGATAAAAAAACTATGATTCATTGCAAGAATGAAAGAAAACATAAGTGAGCCTATGCTAGCCAAATGCTTCAACCAAAACCCTTTCGAAATACCCGATGTAAAATTCCGAACCACAGTTGAAAATTAGGCCTGAAGGCAAAATTCAATTCAGATGAAATTTACGGCGTTTTGTTTTGCGGGAAACAAACCTGACGGTGTTTCTCACATGTTGCAACTTCATTAGCATCTGTCAAGTATGTGTGGGCAGCTGTGCACTAACGTTGAATCAAATTAACTGTAGGCCTAACCGAAGATCTTCTCTCAACAATCCGGATTTTTGAAATTAGTTGATTCCTTGCGCATGTAGTGGATATTTTATCGCTGGTGTTTCTTCGAACAGCCAGTCCGACAGTAACGCTACAATTGAATTATTGATCCGTGGAAAAACATCGCTACATCACTTCCTATTGAATTAGTAATCAAAGAAATATGCATTCTGGAGTTATCCTCTCAATTGCAATGCTGGCAGCAATAATGCTGGTTGGTATAGAGTTTTCTTTCCATTTTGTCTGCATTGCATCGTGAGTGCCTATTGTCTGCATTCCATCGTGTGTGTCTATTGTCAGCAGCTCAAAACACGTCGGTTGCACATGTTCTTTTCAGAACACCGAGGTTAGCAATGTTGGGCGAAGCTTAAACTGCGATGGGAGACCGTCCTAGTACCTCTTACTGTGTTTCTAGAAAGGAGCTTGATTGAAAAAGTCCTTCCACTTTGGGATGGGACCTTAGACACAGGAGTTACCGTCAATGAAACAAGTGCGCTCGTTAAAAAACTCTTGTGTGCCTGTCAGATTACACTACAGAGAAGGCCACGTGACCTAACAGCTACTGTTTTCCGCTGTGGCAAAATGTACAGCTTGCCACCAGCCTAAAGTCATTGTCAAATGAGGATTCATTACAAACGATTTTGATTCGAAACAGGTTGTCAGTGCAGAAATCTAACATGTTGATATTTGTTTAGGTGTTTCTGGCCAAGCAGCTGGCGATATCAAGATCTCCGCAGCTATAACCACTGGAGGCAAATTCCCCAAATGAGTAATAAAACCATGTAGAGCAGGCTATTCGAAATTATTTTCGGTAAACTGTGACAAGTACATCCGTCTTGATGTTTGTCATTCACACGCAGATTCAACCAAATATAGCCAATTTGATGGATGGATTTGTCTGAAGAACAGAAAACACATGTGGGTCAATCAATTGCTGGGCTCTACCATGAGAGACACATATTAATTTTGCTTCCGTGTTCCAGTCAACCATTACTCCGCCTCTTGAAGGATAGTTCAGTTTGCTGAACAGCGGAGGTGAAGTCGGTCGACAAAATCCACTGATACGAACATTGATTTAATTGGCTGTATTCCACGTAATTCGAAGGTTTGGTGTCTCTTGCGTGATATTCTCGCAGGGCTCGCTGAAAGCTTTAACACAGTTAATCCTAACGAAAATTGGCGTGTTCTGGTCATCGGTACCCACTTTGCAATGAAGACCCAATCACAGTTTACCATTCAATAGGAGAGCTAGGAATAAGGAGAGCTAGGAATAGGGTGAGAGAAAAAGAGACAGAGATATTGAAAAATCGAGAGTGCCGGCTGGGAATATGCTGGAAGGATGAAGGATCAGGTTTGGAAAGGGAATCGTGGGAGGCAGTGCGGCGTTGTCCGGATAATGCAAACAAACCTGTGCAAAATTATGAAAGGTCTTTATGACTTTATGACTTTATGACTTTATGACTTTATGACTTTATGACTTTATGACTTTATGACTTTATGACTTTATGACTTTATGATTTATGACTTTATGACTTTATGACTTTATGACTTTATGACTTATGACTTTATGACTTTATGACTTTATGACTTTATGACTTTATGACTTTATGACTTTATGACTTTATGACTTTATGACTTTATGACTTTATGACTTTATGACTTTATGACTTTATGACTTTATGACTTTATGACTTTATGACTTTTATGACTTTATGACTTTATGACTTTATGACTTTATGACTTTATGACTTTATGACTTTATGACTTTATGACTTTATGACTTTAGACTTTAACTTTATGACTTTATGACTTTATGACTTTATGACTTTATGACTTTATGACTTTATGACTTTATGACTTTATGACTTTATGACTTTATGACTTTATGACTTTATGACTTTATGACTTTATGACTTTATGACTTTATGACTTTATGACTTTATGACTTTATGACTTTATGACTTTATGACTTTATGACTTTATGACTTTATGACTTTATGACTTTATGTCTTCATGACTTTATGCCTAAAAGTCCAATTGATGCCCATAGTTTTTCAGGGTATCCGTTCAGGGTATCCGAGCATCTAGTGAGTTACTGCAGGTGTGTTGCAAAGCAACTGCAGTCGTTTTTCAGCCTGCAGATGCATTCCACTACAATCCCAAATGCGGAGGCGATAGCAAATTTCACCTGCGCATATTTAAATTCCAACCTATTTCATTGACATTTACGGCCTCTAATGTGGCATCGAACGAAACATCGGTGTTTTCGATTTTTGTCATATGCGGCGCAGAATTGGATTATCCACGTTGCAAGCCGTCTATTCTCCATTGCAGAAACTTTCTACTATGGCACCGGGGAAATGTTTAGACGAAGTTAGATTTGTTTTAAGTTAAAATAGAAACGGTCTCGTTTTTGGACTTGAAAAATTAACTGTAATGTAAGCTTTTGGACTGGCATTGTTTCAGGTTGAGCATCTCCATTGTAAGTCACGGCAGTAATATTTTTCATATCAATCCGTGCGAAATACAAATGCCCACTCCTTAGAAGACAGAAGATTCAAGATCTTTGCGGATGCAATTGATAGGAAAATTACAAACTGTGATACAGACGGCGCTGTTGTTAGCTCTGCTCGCCTGGGCCCTTGAACAACAGAGCAGCAACGCCCTGTTCCCGAGCGTAATTTCTGTAATTACTCTCGTAGCGCCACAATCTCTGTCATTTGCCTGAATTTCATCAGCACTATACAGTGCTCCCAAAGAACGCGGGCAATCCCAAGAATAGGTATGAAAGGAAGAATAAGAAGGTAAAAAGAATAGGAAGATCTACGAGTAAGATCACGAAGATAATAGAAAAGTAAGATCTAACGAGAGCACCAGATTCCTACTGCTGTGCTGCTCTTACATGCAGCTTCAATTTTATATGAGCTCCAATCGTTAGAGCTCCAATCGTTATATCTATTTTTGTTTTATCATTAAAAAAGAGCTAACAGTGGATATAGTAAGCGACTGACACGAGTAAAAGTTGAGTTGACATGGGAGAGTATCCAGAGGAGAAATTAAACGACACTGTCGCGAGTCAAGAAATGAAAAATCTAGGACTCGTGAAGGTGAACTAGAACGCCAAGTAAGGCTTGTGCTTCAATGGTCTCAAGAGTGGGGCTATAGAAGGCGGTACAGCAGATAGCAGCTTCAAGTAAATGACCGAACGAGGAGTGTATAGGACGCAACGGTGTCAATGGTGGTATCTTTTTGCCCTGTCGAAAGCAGCTGAAATGCCAGAGGGAACCGGCTGAATGACAAGGGATACCCCAATGGGTGAGATGGAAGCCGTAATAGGGACAAAACGATTAGCCAGCTGGACGAATCCGAGCCCGTCAGTGGCACAATGCGTCACCATGGTCACGAAACACTGACCAGAGCGAAATGGAGCATTTAATCAGTCTCCAGTCGCGTAAATGCTCAGATCCAGTATTGAACGCCTCAGCTCTCATTGTTTGTCTGATTTTTCTGGAAGTGTTTTCGCTGGAACATTTTATACAGCGTAGCCCAAAAGTCTTTGGCAATAGGAAAAATGTAAATTTGCTGTTTTTGTAAAATTTACTGATCTGAAACCGTTTCTAACATAAACCACGGATGATGGAACAAAATCGGAACAACATGTGCATATTCAGGGATGCCCAAGGTCATTGGCCACTTCAAAAAATTAAATTATCTGTTTTTATGATATTTCGTGATTTGTGACTTTTTCTAGCTCCCACTACGGAAATCACCACTTTATTCGATGCTAAAATTTCCGATTAAAGTCTTTACATCCGTTGTTAGCGATAGAAAGTGTTTCAGATAACAAAATATGATAAAAACAGCAAATTTACGTTTTTCCCATAGCCAAAGACTTTTGGGCTACGCTGTATAACTCGTCCTTGAAAAAGGGCATGGTGCCTATTTTCACGTATTCGCTGCACCAGGTTTTCTATGTGCCTTGAGCATAGACGTTGGCGACAGGTCAGGACGTCACCAAAAATTGCATTTGCGAAACCCAAACCCGGTTACGGAACTATCATTTATAGCCATTATCGGCTTGATCAGCCAGTACAGAATTTAGCCAATCGAATGCACATATAGCAAATACTTTATTTCGCATAATCAAAAAATAAGCCGTTTTGTCGAAAGGGATTCGCTGACAATCACGGACTGGCCTAAAAGCAGAGTAATGTGTTTTGAGGCAGGGAAATAAAATGCAGAGCAGCTCAAGGGCCGGGCGCCGTCTTCTATTGATAAGGTGACCATCCATCGTTAGGCTGACAATCCAATGTCATGTTCGCGTTTGACATACACACTGCCAAAAATTATGCGAGATCCCCAATTTAACGCGCACTCCAAGCTCATTGAATCGCAACTGCATGATGCACATTCAAGAAAGCCAAGTTTTTGAAATTTACGGCCGTAATCCCATTGCAACCCCCTCAATTTGAACTCAATAGCCTAAATACGACAGATTGACAAGTCTATCGCAATAGTGGAAAATGAAATAAGCCTTGTGCAAAGAAACAAAATTTTCACAATGCAAATCTTTGAGTTGAACCTGAACACAAACCTTTTTCCAAAAACTCATTTAGCCCGATATTATCCGGCTAATCTACAAATAATATTAAATTTCGTCGTCGATATCAATTATGGGAGCTAACTTTGCATCGATCCGCATAACCGTAACGAATTTAATGACCTATTGCCTTTTTGAGCCACCTGGTTACAGGCGAACGTCGTCAGTCTCTGAAAGGATTGTGCACTATGTCACGAAAATCACTGTCCCGAAGATGTTCAAATTTGAGGGGGTTTCACATTTACCAGTGATAATACACGTATTTTAAGGGGTTACATATTTACCGATAAACTGAGAAGTAGTTCATGTTTACAGATGAAATTTGAGGGGAATTGAAGATTCAGTAAGGCGACGCAATGAATTTTGGAGTCGCTTGTCGCGATGGAAGGAGTTGGAAACTCCCTCTCCTTTTGCATTTTATGTTATTTGGTGGCGTGCTCATATATGGCCAAAAAATCTCTCTTCTGTTGGTATCCCGATATTGGGCAGGTGCAATTAAAAAACGATTGCTTCATTGTAAGAACGACAGAAAGTATACTGGGTAGTACCAAATTCTTTAACCGAAACCATTTCGAAATACCCGATGTAAAATTCGATCCACAGTTGAAAATTTGGCATGAGGCAAAATTCGAATCAGATGAAGTTTTTGGCGATTTTTCTATAGCAAACAAACCTTGTGGAGTTTCTCACATGTTGAAGCTTTATTAGCATCGTCACGGGTGTTTGGGTCAGCTGTGCAATTAAGGTTGAATTAAATTCATTTTCGGCCAAAGCCACACTTTCGACCAAACTCTACTCTCGGAAATCCAAATTTCATATCAGTTGTTTTCAGGCACACTTGGTAGGCAATTTTGTACCTGACATTCTGATCTTCCAACGGCCTGCCCGACGGTAACGCTGCACTTGAATTGATCAGGAGAAAAACCTCGCTGCGTCACTTTCTATCGAATTTGTGATCAAGGAAATATGCATTCTGGAATGGTCGTGTCAATTGTGATGCTGGTAGCAGCAGCGCTGGTGGAAATTCAGATTTCTTTCCATTTTGCCAGCATTCCATTGTCAGTGTGTATTGTCTGCAGCTCAAACCACGTCGGTTGCACCTGTTCCTATCAGAACACCGAAGTTAGCAGCGTTTGGCCACAATCGCACTGGGATGGGAGAGAGTACCTCTAATAATGTTGATGGAAAGGAGCTCGGTTGGCAACATACCTCGTATTTGGGATGGGACGTATAAACAGGAGTTACCGTGTACAGAATTAAATCAGTGCGCGCGTTAAAACTATGTGCCGAGCAGGTATACAGACAAGGCCACTTCACCTTGCAGTCCTGTTTTCCGCACTAAGAGCAGCTGTGATAAAACGTACAGCTTGCCATCAGCCTGAGGGTTTTCGTAAGTGAAGATTCATGACAATGGCAATTGTTCAGAAACAAGGTTGTCAGTGCAGAAATGTAACATGTCGCTATTTGCCCAGGTGTTTCTGTCCAAGAAGGTAACCAGTCTTGCGCATATTTGACATCATAGGAGGTAATCCCCAAATAAGTGAGAAAATAATGTAGATAACTCTATTCAAAATTATTGTGGGTGTGACAAGTACACCCGTGTTGCCGTCTGTAATTCACACGAGATTCACCCTAATATATCCAATTTCATGGATGGATTTGTTTGCAGAGAGAAAACATACACTTTACAATGATGACCCATTCATGGTTTACCGTTCACATATGTCTATCCACCTGTCAAATACCACTTGCCACACTTCAATTCCCTTCCCAACTTTCAGCATTTTAAAACAAATAAGTGAATGGGAATAGGTGGATGTAACCTACAGTGCTTGTATCATGCTTATGTGAGTTGTTGAAACAAGCGTTTGATTACCGATGTTGCAAAATCACTGGGAAATCCCTTCGCTGGCTACATGAGGACTTGGTCATTGTTTGAGCATTTTAGCGCAGCAATTGGGAAATTGAGATTTCGGCAGGACTAAGTTTTTGACGCAATTGTCAACCACAGAATAACAATCTCAGACGACCCTGTAGGAGAGAAACATCTGAGAAAGACATGGTAGCCTTGAAAGGGCATTTGGTGAAACATATTGAGTCTTTCTTTAACTGATTCATCAAAATTTTCTGATTGATACTCCTTTCTGAGGCTCTGATTTCAACATTTTTTCAGATGTTCGTTGTCACTGGATCCAATGGGATCGACGAAAATGCCGCACAGGATACGAATGAATTGACAGAAGTCGAAAACATTCTTGTTCTACTACAGACAAGAGATATAGATATTCTGGGATTTTTCTGCAAGATACCGATTATCGCGATCTTATGCAAGCTGTTTGGAAGCGTGATGGGAAAACGCAAGCTGTAGTGAAAAACTCTGCATATGATGATGTTGTGCAACAAAATGTTATGCAACAAGTACACTTAAAGTGAATTTTATTAAATATCAAAAATATCGATTTGAAGTGATTACAATTTTGCAGTTGCCCTTCTTTTCGTTTGTGTGATATTTATTTAATTTCGAAACTGAACGCTTATCAGTGGATAAGTAGAATTTGATTAAATCAGTCAGAGTGTTCGTTTAAAAATTTTCTTTTTAAATAAACCTTCACAAAACCTTTTCCAATATCTCTAAAATTCCGTTATACGCTGTCAAAATCAAACTCTGGCTTTGACACCAACTTCACGAATTCACTTTTCATCGGTCCAACCATTACTAAATTCATTTATTGTTGCCCTTTTCATGCAGGTGTTTTGCTGATGATTTATGCGTTAACTTGAGTAGATAGGTTGATAATGAAAAAGTAAAAAATAGCAAACAAACGAGCTATTCTGTTTTATCGTCCGAAGTCTTCTCCATGGTTGAAATTGAACATAAATATTAACAAAAAGCAGTAACTATTTCATCGAGCAGAGAAAGAGTGGGGGACATTGGTGGAGACAGGGGTCAGATGCACAGAGTGGAATAAAGAGTCCGTGGCAATGTGAGATATAGGGGGAGAGGGTGAGATGGAAAGGATATGATTTGTGTGTTTGTATTTTTGGGGAAGGCTTAAAGTTACGAAAAGTAAACAAGCAAACCAACGACTATGAGTTCAGAGGTTTTTCTGCTGAAGACGTTTTTCATGCATTGGGTTTGATCACAAATTTCAAATTTAGAAATCGCCATCGTGACTTCATAAGAATGCATAGTCAGAAGAAGGGACATTGGAAGAGAGAGAACGAGAGAGAGAGAGGGAGGCAGAGAGAGGGTTGGTGAAGGTAATGAGAGCTAGGAATAGAGTTATAGAAAAAGAGACTGAGAGGAATTTAAGAATCGAGAGGGCAGGCTGGGAATATGCTGGACGGGAGAAGGTTAATTATTGGGAAGGGATTCGTGGGAGTCAGTGCGACGTTGTTTGCCTGGTGCAAAGACACATGTAAAAATTACGAAAGGTCTTTATGACTTCACGCTCCAAAGTCCAACTGATGCCCTTGGTATTAAAGGGTGTCTGTTCGCGACTTCGAGCATCGAGTTAGTTACCGCAGGTGTGAGGCAAAGCAGCTGCAGTCGTTTGTCAACCTGCAGACACACTCCACACTGCACTGCAATCCCAAATGCAGAGACGATCACGAAATTCACCTGCTCATGTTTTTTCATTTCCAGCCTTTTTAATGACATTATCGGTCTGTCATGTGGCGTCGAACGAAAGATCGGTGTGTTTTCGACATTTGTTGTCATATGCGGCGCAGTATTGGATTATCCACATTGTTAGCCGTCAATTCTCCACTGCAGAAACCTTCTACGACGGCAACGGGGAAATGTTTAGACGATAACAAGATTAGTTTTTAAGTTAGAATAAAACATGGTCTCGTTTTTGGCCATGAAAAATTAACTGTAACGGAAGCTTTTGGACTGGCATTCTTTCAGGTTAAGCATCTCCGTTATGAGTCACGGCTGTTATATTATTCATATCAATCCGTAAGGGCTACAAATGCCTACTCCTGAGAAGACAGAAGATACAAGATCTTTGCGGATGCAATTGATATGAAAATTATAAACGGTGATACAGACGGCGCTGTTCCTAGCTCTGCTCGCCTGGGCCCTTGAACAGCAGAGCAGTAACGCCATATTCCCGAACGTAATTTCTGTAATGGCTCTGGTAGCGCCACATTAGCTCTGTCACAGACCTGAATTTCATCAGCACTATACAGTGGTCCCAAAGAACGCAGGTAATCCCAAGAATAACTATGGAAAGGAAGAATAAGATAAAAAGAATAGAAAGATCAACGAGTAAGATCACGGAGGTAAAAGACAAGTAATATCTAATGAGAAAACCAGATTCCTACTGCTGTGCTGCTCTTACGTGCAGTTTCAATTTTATATGAGCTCCAATGGTTATATCTATTTTGTTTTATCATTAGAAAATAGCTCTCATGGGGTAGTAAGCGACATACACGAGTAAACTTTGAGTTTAAATTAGAGAAGTCCCTAGAACAGAAATTAAACGACACTGCCGCGAGTCAAGAAAAAACTAGGACTCGACAAAGTGAACAGGAGCATCCAGTAAGGCTTGTGCTTCAGAGGTTTCAAGAATGGGGCCATAAAAGGCGGTACAGCAGATAGCAGCTTCAAGTAAATGACCGAACGATGAGTGCATGACGCAACGGTGTCAAGCGTGGTATATTTTTGCCCTATCGAAAGCATCTGAAATGGCCAGAGGGAATCGGCCGAATGACAAGGGCTACCCACATAGGGTGAGAAGGTAGCCGTAATAGGGACAAGACGATGAACCTGCTGGACGAATTGGAACCTTCAGTGGCACAATTGGATGCCACAGTTGGATGCTAATTGTTGGCTCCCTGCTAACTTCCTTGCCAGAGATCGCCTGCAACTCAATTATCATGGAAGTAGGGTTCTCGGGAATCTGATTCGTAGCATTTCCCAACCTTTATCAAGCTCGCTGCTGGGAACCTGCCCGAGCTCATTCCCAAAACCGCCTGTTTAGTACTCAGGAAGCCTAACTCTTGTCCCACCCTTTCTTCTTTTGCTATCCTGAGTGCTCCCTTTACCTTGGATTCCTTTGCCGAATTCAGCAACGTGCAGGAGAATTGCTATTTGCAACCAAATTCGACTGCTGCCTTGCCTCCAGCAGGTTTTAAGCAACATCTCCCTTGTCGTTCCTCTCTGTCCTTCAGAGGAACTGCCGCAGCATTCGCAACAAATCGAATGAGCTAACTATTCTGCTTCAAATGCATGATCCTGATATCTTAGTTCTCACAGAAACTTAGCTTGATGATGGCATTGGTTCCCACGAATCCCTTCTATCTTATTTCACTGTGTATTGCAGGGACCGTTACAAATTAGGTGGTGATGTCTTGGTAGGTATACGGTGTTCATTGAGTTCTTCCTTCATGTTTTACAGCTCCACGCAGGAATTTCTTATAATGTTCTCTTTCCCTCAAGTCGTTAGGTAACAAACCATTCTACATTGTGGGTGGGTATCGTCCTCCGGATTCCTCTCCTGGGATATTTCATGAACTGACCACTCAGTTAGTCAACCTCAATCTGTTTAACGATTTGACGACTCCCTTGCTTGTATCTGGTGAATTCAATCTTCTGATTTGACCTGGGAAAATCTTTTCGCTTCACCAAATTGCTGTTATGGTCTCTCTGTCAACCGAACTGCTTCCGAATTCTGCCTCGACTTCGGCCTCAATAAATTGGTAAAGGTTCCCACTCGTCCTGCTTCTAACTCCATCTTGGATATTTTTCTCATGCGGCCTACCAACTCTTCTAATGTTTCTGTCGAAAAAGGCTTGAGTGATCTGGCTGTTCTGCTCACTTCACACTTATCAGTTCCACCTTGTGATTTGGAGCCATCTGATTTGATCAGAAGTTTCTCACGAATGGACAGTGTTGGGTTTTGTGACTTCCTGATGGGATCATTTCTCTCTTTTCGGGACAGATATTTGACATCACCCATCAAAGCACTTTGGTGTGATTTCGAGTCCATAGCTCACCATGGTATCAGTCAGTTTGTTCCTGCAAATCATAGTGTGCCCAGAACCAAGTCCTCATCCTTCAGTTATCCCCCACAGATTCGCCATCTCTCTCGTCAGTGCAGAAAATACTACAAATTTCGGCACTTCTCTGAATTTTGCTCCAGAATCTACGATTCTCTCTGTTCTGAACTTGTAACTGCAAAACTGCGCCATGAAAATAACCTCCTTTCTACTCTTTTTCCAAGGAAAGGCGCCGTCAACTCTAGCTCCCATGGTACCTTGCGAAATGCCTGGAAACAGTATTTAAAGGTATCGTTGTTCAGTTTGAATCCCGCCCTTAAATCTTCATGATGGTCTGGCTAGTTCACCAGCTGAAAAAGCTGAAGCATTTGCTCAACACTTTGCTTCTACTTAATCTGCTGCCACTTTAGATAGTTCAGACCTCCCAGCTGCCTCCATTTCTCCAAAGCCGTATCCTTCTTTCTCAATTACATTTTCCTCAATATCGTCTGCAATTAGGAAATCGAAATCTTCCTCTTCTGGTCCTGATGGGATTCCGGGGTCTCTTTTGAAATCTTTTCCACACGAATTTGCAGCCTATCTGTTCCTTATTTTCAACAAATCCGTCGCTTATGGCAAACTACCCGATCCATGGAAGGCAGGAAGAATTATGCCTGCTCAAAAAGGTGATCTTTCACTACCAGCTAATTACAGTCCTATCAGTCTAACTTCTTGTGTATGCAAGCTTATGGAAAAGCTTGTCTCGGAATACATCAGGGAGTTTCTTCTTCCCACTAATTCTATCTCTCCTTTTCAGTTTGACTTTCGTCCAAAGCCGTCGAAGTTATTCCACACAGGGCTCTAATGTTCAAATTGAAGTCTTTGGGCCTCTCTGCTTCTATCATCTCTTGGATTGATTCTTTTCTGAGCAACCTGACACAGTCTGTTTCTCTTGGTGGAGCAAATTCATCTACTTTTCCAGTAACATCAGGTGTACCTCAAGGCAGTGTGTTGGGCCCTCTTCTCTTTCTTATTTTCATCAACAACCTTCCTGATGTCATATGTTCTTCGAATATTATACTATTTGCTGATGACTGTGTTCTCTACAAGACCATTCAATCTCATTCTGATGCAAACTTGCTGCAGGATGATCTTGCTTCCCTTGACTCTTGGAGCCTGCAGTGGGTCCTTCCCCTAAATGCATCAAAGTGTGTCAACATCCGGTTCTCGACAAAGCTTCATCCCCTTCAATCCTCTTATATCCTTCCTTCTTCGGCCGCTGTCTTGACCACCTCATCATCTTGCAAATATCTGGGAGTGACATTTACATCCGACCTGTCCTGAAAATTGCATATAAACACTATTGCACGTAATGCCAATTTTGCTCCTCGCAAAATCAGACGCCTTTTCAAATCTTGTTCTACTGCAATCAAGGAAATTTTCTACATTTCACTTTTCCGTCCCCTCTTGGAATATGCCTGCATAATCTGGGATCCTTTCCACATCTCTCTCATTCACGAATTTGAAAAAGTCCAACGCAGGGCAGCTCGCCTGGTAAGTAATGATTTCTTTCCCTACTCGAGCGCCTCTTCAGTGCTTTCCTCTCTGAATTGGCCATCACTCTCTGACAGGCGTTCTCGGTTCAGGCTTTCAGCTCTCAGTAAAAGTTTCACACATCACGGTACCTGGTCATGTCTTTCTGCTACTCTTGCTGCTCCTGCTTACATTGGTGGACATGACTATGCTTTCAAGATTAACCTTTATCAACCTTCCAAGAACATACTCAAGTGTTCATTCATTCCAAGAACTATTCTAGACTGGAATTGTTTATCCCACAACTCTGTTGAATCTCTAATTCTGTCTCAAAATATGCCTGCTTGTACTCAAAACTAATCTTGTTGGCCCTATACGGATCTGGCGCAATGCATGGGGTTGATAAAGTTGTGGTCTGGGAACAGGTCAGGGACCCATGCCCAGACCTAAGCCGGGAACCTGCTGGAGACGGCGGCCCATGTTGGCGGCCCCCCACTGCGTGGTCAATGCAAAACCATTTTCTCGCAGCTGGGAAGAGGGAGTGTGCGTACTGCTGGCGAACGCCGCTGGTGCTTCCATGACTCCCTGCACTTGTTAACCACCAGTTGCCGGACGGCGCTCTCGCCACGCGACAGACGCAAGGCGAACCTCTTCCTCATTGTCATGCACTGGATAGGGTAGGTGCTCACGTAATGCTCTAAAATGCTCTCATCCCTTATCGTGTTTCAAAATTTGGCTTTACTAGGTTCCATCCAAGAGTATCTTGAAGCAGGTACCTACCTATTCTGTCTTTCCGCGTGCCAGCCAGTGTTCACTTGAATCAGTTGTTCAAATCTAAATTGTACATTTCTTTAAAAATCTCAAACTTCCTTTTCTGCTTCTTTTTTCTCATTGTTTTTTTCTCATTGTTTTTTTCTCTTTGTTTTTTTTTTTCTCTTTGTTTTTTTTCTCGTTTTTTTCCTTTTCTTCTTTTTTGTTTTTGTTTTTTCCTTTTTTCTTCTTTTTTTCCTTCTTTTTTCTTTTCTTTTTTTTGCATACCTACATCT
>JASGXE010012192.1:0-12915 GCA_030068105.1 Sinentomon sp. SZTP_YWyxl
CCGAAATGCCACCACTGGTCCCACCACAAAGTGACTGTGGCATTTCTGACCTCGTGCACGTACGCGGGGCCCGCAAAAAAGTGACTGTGTAATATCAGACCCCATGCACGTACGTGGGACCTGCAAAAAAAGTGACTGTGTAATTGCAAGCCCCATACACGTACGCTGGACCTGCAAAAAAAGTGACTGTGTAATTTCAATCCCCATACACGTACGTGGGCCGTACCATTTCTGCCCAAAACCCGCCCACATCAGCCCAAAAATGAACCCTCACCCACCCAAAATGCCACCACTGACCCACCAAAATGTAATTGTGGTATTTTGACCTCATACACGTACGTGGGGCCTGCAAAAAAAAAGTGACTGTGTAATTACACTCTCATTTTTAGTTTCTATTGTCTCATAACTTCTTTCGTCGATCAGCTTGTAACCATAGTTTGAAGCCTTGAAAAATTTACTCCACATCCATAAAAAAAAAACAACAAATATCGCCAAAGGAGAACAAATGGAGAAGGACGGATTCGTCGGACTAGCAGCTTTTTTTTAACAGTTACCTGCTGCGAATTTTAAACACCAATAGCTCCCAAAGCGCAGCCCCAATGGAAAAAACGTTATTCTGCATTGTTCGACTCAGTATGGCCTCGGGAACAGTCGGGTATGGTTTTATGGTGCATTAACGGAACACCATGTTTTGTCCTTGCTGCGGTCGGTTAGCGCTTGTTGGGTGGCCTAATTTCAGATATGGGTCCCGTTAGTGTTAGTTTGTGCAAATAGATGCAGATTTTTCTCCCAGAAAGTCCTTCCATCCCAAGTCCTGCATATCCTTTCAGAGGAGTTACGTTTTCGTGACGTCTCAAAATTCCCGAATGCCGAAATACCCAACTGGCAAATTAACCGCACTGGATTGAACTGGCATAAGTATCAAATGTACCGAACCGGTTCGGGAATGCTCGGACATTTGCATCGAAATAGGCGAATCAGACAAATTCTCTTTCCAGGCTTTCGAAACATTTGAAATAACATTTTTTTTCATAAACACGGACAAGAACGTCAACAAAAATCATTTCATTATATGTGGCCACTGCGGGTGTTCATGCTAATTCATCGTCGTTGTTACTTTGGTGTAAAACATTTGTGTGTGTTGGTTGGCGCGTGAGATCGACAAGGTTAGCCTATGTTTTTTTTTGGGGTTTGCGAACATGCAAACCCCAATAAATGGAAAAGGCCCAAAGGAGAGCTGCCCGCATCATTACAATAAATTCATATGCCCGTCATGCTAGTGTTTCCAGTCCTCCCTGGAAATCCGTGGGAGTCGCGGCCTCTTCCGCGCTCAAAAACAAAACGATGCTGTCATGTCGCGTTTTCTCTTGTCAATAAACTGTAGAATGGTGTTCAAATCAAACTATTTTGGTATTTTTGGAACGCGGAAGGCTTCCTCTACAACTCTTCCGCAGTTCGAAACCATGTTGTGACGGAACAAATTGCACAATCTTTGAAAATACCTGGCAGGAACCCGGAATTTTATAACACCGAAACTTGAACACTTTTGTTCCCCGAATGGTTTAAGAGTTTTACCCTAAAAAAGGTTGGGATCATTATACATGTGTGGATGCGCTCATTTTTTAGCTTTGTACCACACGCAACCACATCAAAATCTGTCGCTTTGTTCAGGAAAAATTTAATTTTCGGTAACAGTTCCGTATAGGAACCTACCACCGAAGCCGCCGTAGCCGCCGAAGCCGCCGAAGCCGCCGGAACCCAACCGCCAAAGTCGCCGAAATTGCTATGTCCATTTCGCTGGGCGCGTCTTGCTCAAATGGAAGAATGAGTTTGAAATGGAGCTGAATTTTGAACATTCACTGTATCTATAAGTTGCCGCATTCTTTCCGGAACGTCCGGCATGCACATTTTTTATTTCCAATCCACTTCCGCAAGCGCGTCTCTGGATTGGTTGTTGGGAATTCCAGCCAATTTCAACACTTAATCTTCGAAACCTAACTTAACCGAACCTCTAACCTGACCTAACCTAACCTAACCTGACCTAACCTAACCCTATTGTGACCCAAGAAAGAGTTGCGAAGCGGTGGCAAACATGCCAAATGGCAAAAAGCGGTGGCAAGGCAAAAATGCCAAAATTGATGACGTCACAAATTCAGACGACGGGATTGGCTGTTGCGATGCTGCTGTCCGCGGAAGTGGATTGGAAAAAACATTATGCGTCCGGCATGCAGTGTTTAAATTGCAGGGTGAGGGTGACGTCGACGCCCCTCTCAGATAAGAAAGCCACATAGCCGAATAGGACATTCCAATTTCTCCTCTATGCAAAAACAAAATCTAGTCAGTCCATGTTTCCCACTTTTTAATCGCTGCTAGTATATGAACTGGGGGATTATCCGGACAAACGCTACACACACGTACAAGAAGGAGCGAGGTTGAGAGGGAGAGAGGTAAGAGAGAGGGAGAAGGAATGATGGATAAAAGGAGAAAGTGAGCGAGTGCATGCATGGGTCGGGATACTTTGGTCCGAAAAACAAAAGATCGAATGGCGCCAGTGTTGCAAAATCTTCACCAAGTCCAAGTTAAACTGACCCAGCCTAATCAATACCACACTACCCCAACCAAACCTACCCATTCAAACCAAATTTAAAGCCATTCGGACTAAACAAAATTCGGGCCTGGTATGTTCCCCCGAAAGAGTTAAAGAGGGAGAGTGGGAGACGGAGAGAGGAAGAGAGGGAGACGGGGGAAGAGAGAGAGGAACTGCATGCTGGAAGTTCCAGGTAACCTAACTTGATTCATCTTATTCGAATCGGGCACTTTTCATCTGACCCATGTTCCTACCTAAAATTCCCGACCCACAAAAAAGTGAGAAAAACACACTTAACAAACAGAATAGGTAAGGTTAGGTAGGTTAGGATGAGTTAGGTGGTCAGGTTAGGGCACTAGGACAGGTTACACAGATTTAGTAAGGCGGACAGCGAAAATGGACATTGTGCTTTAGGCGGCTTGTGAGCTGGGTTTCGGCGGCTTCGGCGGCTTCGGTGGTTGGGTTTCGGCGGCTTCGGTGGTTGGGTTTCGGCGGCTTCGGCGGCTTATTCGGCGGTTTCGGCGGCTTCGGCTGTTTCGGCGGCTACGGCGGCTTCGGCGGCTTCGGTGGAAGGTTCCTTTATGGAACTTTCCCAGGCCAGGATGCAGACCAAAATTCGAAGCGTCTGCTACCTGAGTGATCCGATTAAATCGAGGTTCGAGCAGGGTACATACAGGGTGTACGAAAAACCCTTCTCAGCTGAAAGAATAAATGACAAACTCGGTTTTCCCGAATTAGCTCATTTACTTCAAACACACGACTCACTGTTCAAAGAATCATAATGGACAGAATTAAACAAAATTTCTGCCTGTTGCCTACAAGATTCTAATTGTCACCGGTGCTGCATGGTCGCGGCGTTGAAGCTGCGCCAACGTGATTCAGATGCCATAATACAGAGCAGGTAGAGGAAGGCCAAACACATAAGGCTTGCAAAAAATTAGCACACATATCAGCAATCTGAGCCAAGCCGCATTCGCCGCATCTTGTCGCAGCATCTTCAACCGCCGCACGTCAAGCCGCCCCATCTCCAGCCACCGCATCCGCTCATCTCGTGCCGTGTTTTCTGCCATTATTACGCAGTCGTTCAAAGAAGAAACGTCGCTCAAAAACCGAGTAGGTACAAGAAAGAAAGCAAGAATTACTCTTGGTTCGAAAATTAAACCACCTAAAAGTTGAGAATCCCTACTTCGTCACTTAAAGATGAGGTGGATGTAGCAGCTCGAAATGCAGCGGATGCGGTAGTTCGAGATTCGGTAGATGCTGCGGCAATGGAGTGGCAGCGGCTTGATATGCAGCGGTCCCTTACGGAAAAGATCATGGTTTTTCCATGGCTATTCTATGATTATCATGGAAAAAGCATGGAAAAACGGCGGATATTTGACCGCCATTGAATAACCATGGACCCAGCATGCTTTTTCCATGATAAGTCATGGGAAAAGCATGGGACCATCTCTCCACATGACGTTGCCATGGAATAACCATGATACATCAAACATTTTCCATGACCTTTCCATGGATCCTATAATTGTCATAAGAAATAGCATGGAATACGCATGGCATACAGCTCGGGTTCAGCAGATTGCGCCGATTGCGGTTCTTTTTGTGGTTGGCACAGTGTGCGGTTATTGTGGGGCCCGGTTTTTTGTGTTTTGGAACATTTTCTTTTTGACGATTTGTCCGGAGCTGGCGCTTGTTCCGACGCCCGATTTTTATGTATTTTCGAATTTTCGGTTGAGTAAATGGCAATGGAAAATGCGGCCAAATTACAACATTGAATACACAAGAGAAACGACTATAAAACAGAAAGTTGTGGACTTATTTATAAATTTTTTTCGTGTTTTCGTGAGGCGTTCAGTTGCACCAGAGACATGAAAGCAAATAACTCATTTCAAATTTCATTCAGTCATTGGAGGAAAAAGCAATCAAAACAAATGGTGGCTTTTTGTGATTCTGCTTTTCACATGAACAATATTGACATCACAGGATGGCTTTTGCTGATTGATATCATTCTGCCCGAAGGTGCATTCTTCATTTGTTGAATTGCATATCACAGAAAATAAAAAGGATTAATTTTACACCTTTTCGGGTGTAAATACACACATTTTTCAAATCTACACCCAAAAGAGTGGAGGGGGATGCAATAATCGGATCAAATTACACCATAAAGGGAGTATTCGAAACAGTACACCCCAAAAGGTGTAATTAAAACCGGCAGGGTGTAATTCACATCTCTCTCGTGTTTTGTGACCGGATGTCACTCCATGGACTCCATGCGAATTTCTGCCTTTGGGAACATTTATGCCACTGGATAGCGCATTCGCGAACCCACATTGAGATCATGAACAACAACTGAATATGAAAGTTCCTGTTTCCATTGCTATTTGCCTGACTTTCCAGCGCTCTTTTTATTACAGAGAAAGCCAGAGGTGCTTTTTGGGGGGCAGGGAATGGCATTTTCCCTCCTGGATTACGGATATTATTCGAGAATGTCAGAATATTATTCAGTCGGCTCGGTTGCCGTCCGCCGTCCGCACCGCAACAGGCTGGTCTGGTTGTGAGGCTGCTGCATTCTGCAAAAAAAAAAAAAAAGAGAATTCAGCGCCCAATGTCAACGATTTGAAAATTGCATTGTTTGGAGTGTATGCGCGAATGTACTCTTTGAATCGGAATTATATCCACCTTCGATATTCCGTTCCCTCCCACATTGACACACTTGTGCCAGTGTTGGAGAGCTTAATTGCAAAGCAGGAACATATTTTCATTGTAAAACAGAAAAAAACTCCGACACAGTCCGTATTCCTTGCTTCCCGCAGGCGGCTGTGCAAAGAGGGCCTCATGTTGAGGCCATCCTTGCACAGCCGCCTCTCTTGGCCGAATTTTCGCCAGATCCCATGCAAAGGGGACTTTGATCCTTGTGGAGCCCGGCTTGTGCAAGGCCCAAAACCCCGATTCCAGCGGTATGATTTATTGACATCGACAGGCCCGCAGCATGATTCAATTGAGCAATTTCCGCAATTTCAATTTTGTTGGCAAACCAGAAAAGTGCAAAATTGACCGGGTCAGCGTTTATTTTTTTCGGCGCAATTATGCGAGTTACGGAGGCTTCGTTGTGTCGGGATTTTGGATCAATTATTCATTGTGGCACCGCATTCAACAGCATTTCATTGCGCCATCGCCGCCATCTTCTGAGTTCTGAGCCAACCACCCAACGCCTGACGCTTCCCGCTGCCGCTGCCGAGCCGAGTGCCGACTCTCCAGTCCATGCATCGACTCTCCCAGTCCCATCCAGACTCCAGTCATCGTCGCCTGCATTCAGGTCTGACCGTCGATCGTCTTCCCCAACACCACTGTGACAAACGATCTGTGATCTGCCCTCTGCTGTCATCGAGTCCTGCCGTTTTGCTGGATGCCATGAATGCCTGATCACCACGGTCGCGTGATCACCAGGGAGAAGGAGCAGGGTCTTTGGCGTTTGGAGCTCTTCTTGCACGATATGTCCACACCGGCCCTCCCTTGTTGTCCATCTGCCGGCGACTTCACTGTCATTCAAATCTTTATCAAGCAACCATCCGGATTTCACCCCGAGATAAAGATCATGTCGCTGGGAAGGCATGTCTTCAGTTCTGCTGTCATGTCATCTTGAATCATATTCATCTTCAGTGGTAAGAGATCGTGTTTTTTTATCTCATAATCTCCGCTGTTTATTTTAACAGGTAGGTGCCTTCCCGGCGTGGTTTTGAGATGGGTGTGAATGTCTGAATGTTGAGAATCTTTTATGAAACAAGATTGGTCATCCCAGTGACAGGTAGGTAGGTACCTATTCATGCGCTCATGCTCGTGCAAAGCTTCCACTCAGTGCAAAATTCCCACTTGCAATTTGCAACATTTTCATTCCGAATCTCATAGAATTTTTAAACACATTGGTCTCGTTAAATTTCTCTAAACACAAGAGGAAATTTCAAAACCAGGGAATAGGGCTCCTTGGGGATCTCTTTGAAATGACCTACACCTGCATGTGAGCAATTATCGTGCACATGTGCACCTGCGAACGTCTCTTAGGCATAGGACTATGGCAGTGGGAGTTCTTGCTTAGTGCAGTGTGAGATAGGTACCTACCCACCAGATTTGTTTGGTTGTGCTGGATCAGTGGGGTGGGTAGAGCAACTGCTCCAGCACCTGTGCCAGACCAGGCCAAAGACACAGCCATCCATGCCAACATTTTTGCGGCTATTGCAATTTCCGCAGAATTACAAGACGGACAGCACGATGGAAATTGTGTGGCTTCAGTGTATCCTTCCCATCCCTTCCCCTCCCTTCCCTGGTATATGATGAACCTCTACTGTTCACAATTGATGATTGCCTTTATGGCATGAAAAACTGTAGAACAGAGTAAATCTGATACCGATACCGTTACCCGCCAGGGTAGTCTCTAGAACTTGGATCTCGGTTTTCATAAACTTGCACAGTGTGATGCTACACATGGGATCTCCTCTATTTAACGTCCCATCTGAAGGAGTCGAGTGACTGACTTGACTACTAAAAGCTCCCTTCCAGCAGCACAACTGGAGGTAGAAGAGGATGATCTCCCATCCAAGTACGGCCTCGGGCCTAGGTAGGTACCTGCCTGTGCCTACGGGTGTGACTAAAATGCTGAACCTGCTTGTCTTGCTTGTCCTGCCGGAATCCTGCTTGTCCTGCTGGTGATGGTTATATAGGTTAAGTTATTGTTAGATTGGGGTATCCTGACATCTAACCCTTACCTGTCCATAACCAGCAGGACAAGCACGACAACCAGGTTCAGCGTTTCAGTCACTTCCCCTAGGCCTACCTTCTGTCATCGCCTAAAGTTGCTTAACTTCGGTGTTCTGATGGGAACCGGTGCCAGCCACGCGGTATGAGGTGCTGAGTGCTGACAATGCACTAGTTTGTCAGCCGGTTGCCTCTCCACGCTTGTGGTTTGGTTTAATTTTCCATGACTGATGTCTGGGTAGCAAGAAGGCCACTCATTTCCAAGGCCAGACATGTTGCCTATTTTAAATTTTATTGATGTTTTTTGCCAAGTGTTCACGTTGGTGCCTACCTACCTACCTACTAGGACTGTGCGAATCGGCATTCGAATCGAATCCCTCGAATCGAATCCATGTTGTTCGAATGGTGCTCCCTAAAATGTGGACACCTGGACACCCCCTTGGAGACCCTTCTAACCCAGACTTACCCATCCAAACCAACCTAAGATGTCCTATCCTGAACTATCCTATACTAACCTAACCTGACCTAACCTAACCTAACCCGTTTAAGGGGGTGTCCAGTTGGGTGTCCAGTGTCCAGTGTCCATATTTTAGGGAATACCTGTACGAGTCTCGAATCGAATCCGAATCCATTGCCCAGTTTCGAATCGAATCATTTCGAATCGAATCGTCCAAGATTCGAGATTTTCGAATCGAATCAAGAGTTGCACAGTCCTATGACTAGGTACTGGCTTTCTTCGAAGTAATTGCAATTCCTAATTCTCGTTCACAGAATTTATGTTGGCTGTTACCATTCGCATTTTGGTGCCGCAGGCAAAAATTTTAAATTTTGTCGAATCCCACAAAATTCTCGAATCGAATCCTCTCGAATCGAATCCCAAAGGTTCGAATCTCGAATCATCTTCAAATCTCGTTTTTCCTTCGATCGAAGCGAATCTCGAATCTTCGAATCGAATCGCACAGCCCTACTACCTACCCGACTTTGGCATAGACTTAAGCGATCCGGATCCCCGAAATCCGGACTGCAGGACTGAACTCAATCCAGTTTTCAGGAACCACCATAGATTTACCATGGAATCATTCCATAGGCGCAGTTGGTTTTGTGCCAATTCTACCACTGCAAATTCATCGAGGATATCAGTGTCACATATATTTTGTTAGGTAGGTAGGTAGGCACCAAGGAACACCTACCTAGCAAAATGTTTTGTAAGATCAAGTGCGAGACTGTCCAGTTGTCCATGAAGTTAAGTTGTGCTCCTGCCACACCCACTTTAAGTGGATATTTTCCACATTCCCTGACACCCAAGCGCTCTGCAATCCACCTGGAAAAATTTCAAAAACACATATGACTTCCGTTTATTTCGCTCTCCTTTTTGGATGAAAGAGTGACCACAAGCTCTTTTTCATTCGATTTGGTAGGGGTTACATACCCAGGTCTAACCCTTCAGGCTGATGTCATTCAAAGGTTGAGCCCGAACGATCTCTTTGAAAATTTCGAATGGTTTGTTGTTGCATTGATAGGTACTTCTAAATCGTCTAGATTTCCAATGCAGGACGATGATTTGCCTCCATGACAGACTTTGTTTAATCCAATTCTGGGTATTTAACACCCAACTGTTGGCATTCTGTATTTCAGATATCAAGCACGTCACACGAAGGCCTTCAATTTGCAGTCTACGTCAAATCAGCCACTAAGTCGTCGAAAGTCATCTTGCAGCTTCCATTTCGACGAGGGAGTCTCGAGTATCCAAATGCCAACATCACAGAATAGGTAAAGCTGCAGAATCACTTTCAGCGTCCCCGGATGACGCTAACCTTCAGCCCATTGCACTTCAGTTCTGCAGGCAGAAGACCATTTTGTGAATAGGGCCATAGACATTAATTTCCACATGTCGTTCAGTGATTTCCCCTGATTACCTAGTGATTCCCAGTGTGTAACATAGGTAGGTACCAAGCGACATGAGCCGTTGCTCTTGGCCAGTACCTAGGTACCCTGCCTCATAACTGGTCAACGTTTCAACTGCGAAGTGATTTTTGGTGACAGGTACTTTGTTTTGACAACATGTGTGACGACGCTCAGTCGCCAGTGTGACGACGCTCATCTGAACTCGCCTTCATGTCATTTCCTGAGTTTTCAACAGTGGGCAAACAGCATGTGCATCGCTGTGACAGCAGGTGCTTGGTAAATAAAGTGCGTCCTTCGGCATCGCCTGCATCTGCATGTCCCTTCGGAACATGGTATCATATCCCAGTTACAGTTGTCCTGTTGAACCAGCACAGCAGTGGTCTGCCATCAGTTCAAGTCCCCAGCTGTACGTAATTCACAATAGAGTCAGCAATGAAGCTTTATCTGCACCTCTAGAGCATCATATGGAATAAGCCCAAGCAAATTCATTATGTCCAGCAGCACATTCATTCCATCGGATCATCCTCAATGAGCCTCCGCCATCAAGTCACCAATATCAGCCTGGAGAGGCCCCATGACATGTCCGCCTTCGAACACATGTCACCGATTTGTCGGTCCACCACATCTTACTTGGAGGTTTCATATGGGTGCCGTGCCATTGTCATGATCAGCGATCTGATCCACTATGCACTGTCTGATCCACGAGGAACTATCTGATTGGCTCTGATCTGACCCACGAGGAACTTTCAAAAATGTTGGAACATTTTTTACATTCAAATTTCAAATCAGTGGCAGATCCGGTTGCAGTTCGGAATACCTGCCGACCGCCGCCTCCGCCACACACGCCGTGTCTGCCGTCATCATTTTTTCGACCTGCCGCCTCGGTTCCTTTTCCCGCCGCCTCCCAAATATGAGCAAATGAGGCGGCGGAAACGGCGGAAGCAGCGGAGGCGGCGGAGGCCGATTTCTTGATTTTTCTATTCATTTATGTTTGGGTTTGGTTAGTCTGGGGTATAGGTCAGGTTAGGTCAGTTTAACTTGGATTTCGTGAAGATTTTGCGACATTCGCGCCATTTTATCTTAAAGTTTTTAAAACCAAAGTATCATGACCCCAGACGGCACTTGTTTTCGACGTGAACCGCTGGTTCAGCCCTGCTGATTCTTTAGACAATGTGATGGGATATTGGCTTCACCATCATGTTCTATGCATTTCACTCACATCGCATGAGATGGGATTCTTATCCGTGTGACTGGGATCTGAACTTCGTTTCAGAACTGCCTGATGGAACCATTATTCCACCTGCCCCACCCGCGTGCAGTGGAAAAATAGCTCGGAAATGTTCTCAAACCAGCAGCAGTGAAAAGGCGTGAACGGACAGGTACACTTGGAACGGAACAGGCTGGCTGGATGCGCCATTAATTAACTTACAAAATCAGCATCCACCCAAACTATAGGTAACCGAAAACCAGCAACCCAAGAAGTTATGGACAAAAAGTGCAAGAAGTTCAAGTGTTTGGTTTTGTACCTTTACGAATAACAAAACGTCTCCGAAATTGGGGTTTGGATTGCTGGTTATGGTTCATTTGGTTGTCCATTTTGGGTGGTTTTGGTTGTCCACTGTCAACTTGATGTTTGTCCGCCGTCTCCGTCGCCTCCGTTGCTTTCGCCCTCTCTGCTGCTTCCGCCGCCTCATTTGCTCATATTTAGGAGGCGGCGGGAAAAGGAACCGAGGCGGCGGGTCGAAAAAATGAGGCGGCGTGTGCGGCGACGGTCGGCAGGTATTCCGAACTGTTACCGCAGATCCTGCGTGGAGCAGAGGGGCGACTGCCCATCCCTCGACCCTCGCGTGGTAAACACTCCCAAAATGAACTTCAAAATATCAGAATTTCTCCATTTTTATGTAGCTGGCTTTTTCCCTCAGATCCACCTTCATATACATCTGATTGCTGGATCCCTGCAGTTGGTCTTCCCAAGATCCCATACTGGAAGTGCACATGGGTGCTGACTCCACCCTACACGGAAGGCTGGATCAGCCACTGATTCAAATCCACTTATTTTGTCAACACCGTAATGGGACAATCTTTTTTCGAATCTCACAATATTTTAAAATGGAATCTGACACGATTCAAGATTTTCGAACAGAATCCTCAATTCGTATCTAGATTTATCTACTTTCTTCCCTTTGTTCTCCCCTGTACCAAAAATTGGAAGAATCTTCTTCGTGGTTGCCTACCTAGTTGATGGTGTGTTGCTATAACATTTTGTATTTGCTTGTCACTCTTGCCCGTTCTCTTCCTTGGCAATAAATCAGATATCACTTCGTGGCCAATGATGGCAGCATTGTTGCCGATAGAAGCACATGGAAGCTACACTCTGAGGCCAAAACCATTTCAGAGTCCTATTGGGTTGTAGAGGTCAGTAGAATGGTTGAGAAAGAGAAAAATGCAGAAAAGGACAAGGAAATCTAAGTTTAACGGCCGGTTTCCAAAACGAACATTAAGCGGAGGATCGCTTCTATCCGCGGATCGACGAGTGGTGATATGGTTGACCTTGTCGTTCACAATATCGATGTGAATCCAAATGCTTGTGGTCAACGAGCTCACCACTCATCGATCCACGGATCGCGGCGATCCGCGGATTAATCTTCGTTTTGGAAATCAGCCGTAAAAAACAAATAATGACCGTGCCTGATATTCAAATCCTTTGTGTGGCTGGTAAAAGATACCTACCTACTCATTTTTTATGCTGCTGGGATTTGAACTATCAACCTTCCACTTGCAAAAAAACTGAAAAAGACATACGAGGATATGCAGAAAGGAATAGGTAGATATTTTTCAGCTTGTCTTTTTTGTGAAAATGCTCTTGGCGTTGTTTTTTTCAATAGGTATTCTGAAAGGCCTATTAAAAATCATGACCTTCACAACAGGATGGAAAAATCATCCTGGATCACCAGAATTCTGATCATTTTTGTTACTGTGTTTCAAATTCCAGATGGTCACATGCATTGAAGGCCGAATCAGCAACCACGCACCAAAGAAAAAAAAAACGATGACTCCATGTTCAAAACCAGGGTTGTATGACAAACCAGATTTGTCACACGAGCAGAATTAATTTCTTTCCCTCAACTCATGCTTTCGGTTTCAAAAAACTCCATTCATATTGGCGAGAAGTGCATGTAACAAGGGTTGGTCATGTGGCTGATTTGGTGAGGGGCAACGTGCTGTCTAACTCGAGAAGGCGATTCTTGGTTTCCTTTTAGGTATCTTTTTGGGTACTTACCTGCCTGATAGGTACCTAAACACAGATTCAGTCCATATCAAGCCATTTCTGGCCACATCAAGAGATAAACGAGAGATGTGATTTATCTGGGCCTGGTATGGCTTATTTTGGCATGTGGTGTCCTGATATGCCTTGGCCTGGTGCTGGTGTGGCTCGTTTCCAATGCAACCTTTTATGCTTGACCCATTTCGACGTCACAAGACCTTCATTTTATTTTCCTGGAACTGACACTCTGTTGAAATTCAATTCATTTCATTGATATTTTGCCACACAGCATGTGACACAAATTTTGAAAAGGGTACCTACCTAATCATGACTTGTTAAAATGCTACTTGGCCATATGTGCATAACCTACCTGCTTCTGGCAATCGAGCCTTAATTCCAATTGACTGTC
>JASGXE010012193.1:0-12958 GCA_030068105.1 Sinentomon sp. SZTP_YWyxl
TTCTTCAAAAATTTTAGGGTTCGGTTAGGGCCATCTAATTTTTTACTGGGCTTGATCGGTGGTGCCTGCGGCTTGATGCGCGACTTCACGGCTTATGAGAGTGTAATGAAGTTTTATGGCTCATCTCATGTTGCCATTTTTTCTTGTGCGAAGAATTTTGGCAAGGAGTCGATGTGAAGCACGCGATTGGAAGAGATTTCCACATTTTGGATGGGGCGCCATTTTTATGAAATACTTCGCGGTTCTATTTTCTGCGTCACTGGCGCTAAAATATCCATTCTGACTGGAATCTTGACTGTGTTGCCTCCGAAAAAAGCAAAAAATTCGCACGTTTCTCGCAAAAAGATGTCAGACGTGAAAGGCCAATAGGCCTGATATGGTTCGCGCACAACGAAATAACCTTGTTGTGGGGTCATTGTTTTGACCTGTGTTGTGATGAACATGCCAAGAAGTTTCGGTGGAAATAAATAATTCTGAAATACAAAAAATAATAGATAGTTAAAAATCTCTGAAGTCATAAACAAATAAACAGTGATCACTGTTGGTGAAGATGATAGCAGAAATCGTGAATTACAGAAGACAGCAGAAATAGTGAAAATGGGAAATATTTTTTTTATCACATGGGTCTGCCCACTCAATTATGGACAACGCGATGTCTCCGTGTGAAGTGGAGTAGTCAAGTTGGTAAGTCAAAAGTTGCTGGTTTTTGTCTGGTTGACAACAACATCATGTGATATGAGTCCATGCAGGGCAATCTGCATAGAGCTTCATCGGTCCGGATTGGCTTGTAGGTGGTGGCAGCACTCCCACTGATCCATCCCCTGATGATCAGTCAGTGGGAGGCACTGTGAAACAGGCCTGGATATTTGACGGAAGCACCGATGCTTTAAAGGCATCATCCGTTCATTTTTTTGTCTTTGCTTAAACTTAAGCCTTTGATCTCGCACTTCAATCACTGCTAAAACCCAAGGAAAATATACAATAGTGCAAATTAGGTGGTGCCATAAGGACCCATGCATCTTCTATTTCAGACCACCAACCTTCTGGGTTCTTGTATTCTTCGGTGATGTCTTCGGCGTCCTTGTCTCCCAAATCGTCTTCAAGACCAGCTGCCTTGGTCACAACTCGTCGCCCAATGCTGTTATTAGGCAGAAAGAAAGAGGAGATGGAGAATGCCGCGGGGGAGGGGTGAACAAAGATGTAGCCTATGCTTAAATTATTGTTTTCACGGCATTTTGATTTGCACTTTTTCCCTTCTAAACAGCTCTTTTTCTAACGCTTTCTAACATTGGTTTTTGCCTCCGTGCCACAATGAGCCAAAAATACACGTGTCGTATTGAGTCACAATGTCAGAAATGAGGGAATGAGTCCCTTGCCAATGCAAAGTGCGTAATTTTTGAAAATTTCGCTTCTCATTATCGCCTTCAATGAAAAGAAGAGTGATGACGGAATTGATGTTCCCATCCATGTGATTTTCCCATTCAACTATTGCCTCGAAAACATTTTTTTTTCACTTCTTTTTACCCTTATGCAGGCGGCAGAAATAAAAATGCCAAATTTCAGCAAAGTTTTATGGCGGTGCAGGTTTTGACCTCGGTATAAAAGAGGATCTTCAATTTTATTATCTGTGCTATCCGTGTGCATGAAGTTTACAAAAAAGCGACCACCTGTTGAAAGAAACGCTTTTGGTTTTTACAAATCCACACCGCAATCTGGCACGTTTTTTCTGCCCTGATGGGAAATGCAATTTGGTCGCCATCGCCATTGAAAACGCGTGTGCGTCGAACGTACTGGTAGGTGTTGAGCTTCATCCGGGTGAATCCCCAATCGGAGCTGTGATCTGTCTTGAAGTGGCACAGATCTGCGTTGACCTCTGAGAAGACGAACGGGGTGTCGTAGGCAAAGCCGATCTCACCTTTACGAATTGCCACCAGCGAAGCGGGACCACACTGGAACAGATCTAAAAAATTCGGTTAAAGAGGGAGATTCATCAGTGATTTCGTTGACTGTAAAATCTGCCAAAATCATCACCGTCGTGGGAAGATTAAGTTGAGGTCTAATTTTTTACGCTGAGGATTAATTCCTGTCCCAGGTCGTACTGTTTTAGCCAGGAACTAGGACATATAAAAGGGCTGAAAGAAATTAAACAGCAAGCTAAATTAAACCTCAAAACTTCATCTCCCCACGGTTGAAGCCGAGACATTTTTGACAGCAAATATCAAAATTCCAGAGAGCAGTCAAGGTGGACCTCAGTGAGACAATAAGAAAAAGCACCGAGGACAAAAAAAAAGGGTAGAACTTTATTTCAGCGACTTGAGGAAAGCCGACTTTGGAGACGTTTGCTGCATGGGCCTTGGTGGATATCAAGCTACAGGTTGACGACAACAAGAAGGGGCGGCCACCAATCAGCTGGTCGACAAAGCAACAAGCAGTGAGGGTGTGGGTTTGGTCTGGTTTGGTTGGTTTTAATAAAGAAAAATAACGAAAAGAAATCGCAAATCACGTCGCCGAAGTTATTTAAACCACGTAAACGTTGGTGAAACTGTTTAACGGAGGGCCCGCTGCTTATTTTATTCCTATGCGAATCGGGACATATCTCGACTTTTCGCGTGAGCAAAAAGCAAACAAAAGCAAGGGGTTAGATGGAAAAGTGCCCGATTCATATATGTGCCTATAGATTTATCAATTACGCTGCCGGGGACAGAGTCTTTGCCATCCTCTGGATCGCAATGGTAAAATAAACATATTAAGCAGTATCAGAATGGACAGGTTTTTGGACTTTTTAGATGCATTTTTAGAAAAAAATTTTAATTCTGAAGCGGCTTTTGAAAAAAACTTGTCAGTGAATTACACTATCATCAGCAAGAAGTGATTTGTTTGGTGCCAAGGAAAGGTTCACGGGGGCGCCATACTTGAACGATGCTCGGGTGGATTCTCCATTTTTCAAAAGTTCGGAAAAAGAACGGAACAACTTGATAAGGAATTTGCATACTTTCACTTTCCTCCTGTGGCGTCGCGTCGATCGCCTGCCATCCACCGTATCCGGCTGGCAGATCCGGCCTCTCCATCCAAACGTCATTCCAAACATGGAAATTCCAAATTGAGTCTGTCGTGTTTCCATCTGGTCCTCCTTCAATTTCGTCGTTATTCTCGTCAAAGAACTTGTCGATGGTCAACGAGTTGTTGGTGTCGTGAGCCGAGACAAAATTTGTCACCGAACGGCACGGGATTCCTAGTGCACGACAGACTATAAACGTAGAACAGAAAACAAAACATAAAAATGGGCGCTTTCCTCGTGTTTGGCAAAATGCAATGGGTCATTTGTTGCCACAGGTCATTAATCACTCACAGAGGATTCAGTCGACCAGGTGACGTTGCAAAATATTCGTATCCTAAATTGACATAGGCTATCCCTGTCCAGCCTGTAAGTCCTAATATTAATGATAAAATGCTGTTACAAAATGATCTGACATTGATAAAGGCTGGTGCAAAATGACCTCACATAAAGGCGACATGCAATGCACCTAAGTGGCAAAATGTCTTTGCATCAATAAATGCTGCTCAACAGCTTGTGTTACAAAATGCATGGAAGCCGAGGTTGAGTCGCAAAATTATCTGCCATGCACATTTGGTGTCGGGGTAATGTTGGAACAAAAATTTACACAAGCTTTCGAGCCGAAGTTTTGTTGTAAAATAACTTGGTATTGGCACAGGTCCACATGCAGGTGTACCTATGTCTTGGTAAGCGCTGCAAAGTTTGCAATCACAAAAGAGGAATTTGCCGTCTTGTGTGACCATTTTTGACCAATTCCTTGGATTGGACTCGTAGATCCAAGGAATCGGTCAAAATGGCTATACAAGAAGGTAAATACCTCTTTTGTGATTACCAAACACCGTTTCCAAAGTCAGTACGTCGACGACTTTACAACAATATTTATATTGGGAAAGGCAATGACACCAAGTAGAACGCCCATACTGTATCCCAAAAGCAGAGAAGGAATTGGTTTTTCCTTCCGTCAAAAGACGCTTCCTCGTACAAACCAAAACAAGACACAGCATTGGCGTGTTTGAGAAAATTAGACAGTAACATATGCCAGTAACCTCAACTGGAAAACTGGCCAGAAACCCCCGAACCCTCCGCAAATCGCGCCCTGAAGTCAGCTGCAAATAGGCGAGCATCCTGGATTCAAACCTCTCACTCCCAACCGAAGCGTATTGTTTGCTACAAAATTGTCATGTTTGAAATGGTTAAAACAGGTGAAAAATGCGAATCTGACGTGAGAAGTGCCCAATCACCAAAACCTCTGTGGACACGCGAAAGCGAGGCTTCTCTTCATCAAAGAAGTCTTCGACTGGTGATGCTAAGCCGGTTTTGAACGCAAGGGGCTAAACACACCAAAATGATGTGTGTTGCATATCCGATTTGAACGGCAGGGGCAAAGTCAACACGTCAAAATGATGTGTGTTGCACAACCGTTTTGAGTTTCAAACTGCAACAGCGCTGGACTCAAAGCCCCGTCTTCCAATTTTCGAACCGCCCATGGAAAGGGGTTGTAAAATGTACGCAGTCCGGCGATATCAAGGGGTTGTTATATCAGAGAAACTCTCTTAAAAGTGAGAAGGTTTCTTAATTTTCAGGCCCCTTCTTTTCCATGAAAAAGTTGAATACTTGACGTCCCTCACCATTGCCAGTGATAAACTGATGGATTACTAACGTGTGACAGTCAGCGCAGAGAAGACCCAGCACTGGCCGTACTTGACAGGTTCACCACCCGAGCTCAGGTATTCTTCCAGTATGGCTGCACTTCCGGTCCATTCGTACGGGGCAGTCCCGTCCGAGTACTCCCCGTCCCAACGACCTCTCAACATGCCGTCGTCGTCCGCGGAGTTGATCACGGCAGACAGCGCTCGGACCGTCTTGATCGGACTGGCCCTCTGTTCGGGGGTGATGTTTGCCAGCTCCAGCAGGAGCATGGCCGCTGGAAGGGTGGAGTCGTCGAACTGGTCGTATGCCCACTTTCGACCGGTGAACTTCCTGTGCGCTCCAACCCACACCTTACCGGTCTCGTTGAACACGTACTCTTGACGGTGGCGCTCGTCTTCCATGTGGACCAGGTCATCTATGCAAATGGAGTGGAGAAGAAAACGGGGAGAGAAATATTGAATGAACGATTGCGGATATAAGTGATCAAATGGGTGATAAAATGAGTGACACAATAGGTGGCATGGTGACAAAACGAGTGATCAAGTGGGTGATCAATGAGTGCTGAAATAGGGAGCATCGTGACAAAACATGTGATTAAAAAATAAATAAGTTACGAAACGGGTGTCATGGTGACGAAACCAGTGATCAAATGAATGATTAAATGGTTGATCTTGTTGTGATAAAACGACTGATCAAATAAGCTATTTTACTGATGATTGTACGAGTGATTAAATGAATGATTAACTAGCGATGAAATTGGATGAAATTGGACATAAGTACGGAGTGAGTGACTGCGAATGTGTAGTGGAGCAAGGATCATCCCCGCAGCAAGGATCTTCGGACGGGGACCGGTGACTGGGGCAGAACGAATGGAGGCAGAAGTGGACTGAGCAGTGGCGGCGATCACTCCTCGACTTTGGGGGGGGCAAAATCCAGAGGGGCCCTCTCATGTGGGGGACCTTTTATCCGGGCGCAGCCCAGACGGGGGCCGGTGACAGTCTGGGGGGCGGAGCCCCCCAGTAATCGGGGTCTGGGGCAGAGCCCCAGCGGGGTTCCAAGGGGAAGAGCCCCTGGCGGGGGGGTCTGTGGGGCGGAGCCACCCAGAAGCTGAAGAAATTTTTAAATTCTGGGGTTCATTTCGGGGCCAAAATAGGTGTTCCAGGGGCCAAATTTCCTGCCAACAGCGCGTATTTTTGGGCCCAGCGGGGGTCGGAACAGGGGCCCTTGACCCCCGCTGTTTTCGATTATTGAAATTTGGGGGGGGGGGCATGCCCCCCTTCCCCCCGTGATCGCCGCCCCTGGAACTGAGGCAGAATTTTTGCATTTTTGGAGGCTGGTTTTTTTGATTTCTCCGGGTTAGGTTAGGTCAGGTTAGGTTAGGTAAAGTTGAGTTTGGTCAGGTGTAAGCTACCACCTCCATGCAAAAACTCCCTCCAAAAACTCCCTCCTTTGTCCACTTCTGCCTCAGTCCGTTCTATCCCAGTCCACCGATCCCATGGACGGTATATACAAAATTTCCCAAAAGTCCCTATACAACCCCCGCAATTTTCTAGTTTTCAATCATCTCCTGTGGGGCTATTTTTACAGATTTCACAGTCAGATTGGGCAGGCTGCCTGCTGCAGGTGTTATCTATTGGAATTGGAACAAACTCCACTCCAAGCTTCCAGAGTTGCTTCAAAACTGCAATGCACTTTTCTGTGGTTGTCAAGTGAGTTTTGGGAAACCCTGTATAAGGAATCAAATGAAACGGATTTCGCTTAATCGACAACAGAGGCACCATAGCGCTCAGCTTACCTTCGGAGAATGGATTGAAGAGAATGTAGATGTCTTGCTTGCATTTGTATACGTTCGAAGTTGACCCTGGTTTAACCCTTGCGACAGCCGCAGCAGTGTTGGCCAAACTGTTCAGCAGGGTGTTGGCAGCGAATGACCTCGGTTGGGCGGTGGCGCTGCGAGGAATGGGGGTCACTGCACTGCTTTCGGTTGGCATTCCGACGAATCCTGTCTCTATCTTCAAGTCCCAAAGTCCGACTGGGGCGAGAGAAGGAATTTGGATCTGGAAAATGTTTTACTACAGACTTGAGAAAAATAACGTGACAAGACATTTCGTCATTTAGGAGGCCACGCTTTCCAAGGAGTCCAGATACAGCTCATTCCATTTGAAGATATAACGGAAAATGCTTCTCACTTCATTCAAACATTCAGCGAAACTTTGATTACTGTGCCGCATCCCCAGTTCTTTATCGGTTTTTCATTGTTGCAGGAATTCTGATTACCCTCTAAGCATACTTGTGAAGCATTTTCAGCTCATATCTTCATGTGGAATGAACTGTAGCACCAGGAAAAACAAGGTCAATTGTTGATTACAAATGAGAGGTCAGGTGAATTTAAAAATGAAACAAAAGTTGGTTATTTTCCTTGCTTTCGACAGACTCCGATCATTAATGCCATTTTCCCACATTGTGGTTTCATTTGAATTTTACTGTTTTTGCGAATTCTCCTGATGTTCCCGTGAATTTTTTATGAAAAAATTAATTTTTTTATTGTTTGATTATGGGGAAACCCCCTGACATATAATATAATTACAATTGCATTTATACAATTATGTCTAACCTCAAACATAAGAATGTGGTCGTCTTGCTGGATCGCTCTGATATCCCACTCAGAAATCGGCTTCTTGAACTCTTGACCTGATGGTTTGAATGCGTCACCTTGAAGAGTCAGAGCTGCCATTGTGCCTTTTGCCAGCGAAGGATGAGAGCCTGCAAAAGTAACAGATGGCAATTGGTTTTGATTATTAATTAACAAGGTTTGGTGGACTTTGCAACTTCGAAGATGTTTTCAGGGCCTTGCAGACGGACATCAAAAACAGGCTTTGACTGCTGCAAGTAAAATAGGCGGACACCAACTACGAGGATTGATCAAAAATTATTGAGACTCGCATATTTCGAGCTGAGTAATTTCCAATCTCTTCTCATGCAGTGGTCTTTCGAAATGTCACCTGAAAAATGTGGGTTTGATAACTAATTTGGTTTTAACAAAATCGTCAATTTCATGAATGACTTTCGACTGATTGTTGCTGAGTGGGTAAAATTGAAGTTGCTGGCATGAAAAACAACAAATGGATGAATTCTTCACGTAAAAACACAGATGTGGCATGTCCGAGCATTTCGGAAACAAGGGACCTTCCGTTGACACAAATGAAACATGTTAATTGCTCCGTATCGACTCGCAGGTATACCCCAAATTTCAAATTCTGGCCAAAAGAAAAGTCGTTTGGATCGAAATTATGTGCTTTTCGGCAAGTGTCAGTTGGCCGCTCTGTTTTTGGACACTTTTCTCATTTTTTGTAGAGATCTCGGCTCACTTTTTCTATTTACCACTCACAGAGCATGCAATAGTGGTTAGAGGGTTTTTTGGCCTCAAAAACCTTTTAGGGGCACCTGCTTCACCGAATTTTCTTTGAATGTCATGCACTTGGAAGAAATCTCAAAGATGTGTATACAAAATTATTAATTTTTACAAAACCAGAAAAGCAATCAAGCCCATGTTTTTCAGACATTCTTTCAAAAGACCATTTCTCAAATATCTGTTTAGATATTTGAAATTGAGCAGCTCAAAATATGCGAGTTCCAATAATTATTGATCATCTTCGTAGGGTTGACACAAGCAACAGGCAGTGAGGTTTGGGGTTAGGTCAGGTTTGATTAGCTCTGATTATGAAAAAAGAAAGGCAACACGTAAATCACGACCCGGAAGTTGGTTACACCAAATGTGTTGCCGCTGATTTTTTTCAAATTTACCGTTGGATAAAGACTATGAAGTCAGAAAATGTCAAGGTCCCTCAGCAGGATGTGCTTGGTCAATTCCCGATTCCTTCAACTTTCCTAGAGCTAACTTTTTAACCCTGGGTGATCAAGCCCTTAGTTCAAGCCCTTAGATCAAGCCCTTAGTTAGCTCTTAGTTCAAGCCCTTAGATCAAGCCCCGAGTTAAGCTTATGAATTTAACATTGCGTATGACCCTGGGTAAAGGGTTTAATCAGGGTTAAAAAGGTAAATCCATATAGTTGAAAGAACCGGGCATAATTCTGGAGGGCAAAATGGCATTTTCATTGCATGGCGGTAATGAGCAAGCTGCGGTTTTCATCAAACGCATGCCGTACTCCACAGAAGAATTCATAAATTTGCGGATGCAGGTAGGTACCTACGACGCTCAAACGCACCAAATTGAAATATGATTCGAATCCTGTCCTTCGCCGTCGGATGCGATCGATTCCCCAATCGCAGCGCCATGAAGAAGGAGAAAGCCCTTCTAAGGATCAAGGTCTTGTTCGGCATCTCTTCTCCATCGTTGTTGGTCCTCGTAAGGGTGAGGCTGGGAACCGTTGCAGATGACCTCGTCCTGGCGTCTGCTTCTCCTGGGGCCAAAGCTTCGATGATGTCATACATATCGGTGTGGTGTCGTTTGGCGTTGTCCCAGTTGAACAATTCCACCTCCTCGATCTCCAACGCTGACGCCCACGCTCCTCTGTCTAAGTAAGTGAAGAGTTTAACAAATTAAAACAAACTTAAAACAAATTAAAAGTTCGAACAAGATTCGTGAAATGAAGTTTTATAAACATGATGTCCTTGTTCGACTGAAGTGATCAGGAAATACTGTCTCCTGCACAAGAGAAGGTTGATGCAATAAACGAACTTTGATGGCTCGCTGAAGTCCATGGCACACTTCATCCAGTGTTCAAAGCCTCCGGGAAAAAGGGCAGGAGCAGTGAAGAGCGGCGGCGGTATCAATGTAGGTAGGCACTCATTACTCATATACCTATGCAAAGAATTGAGACTGTCCAGATTTCAGCAAAAAACTCTATGCTGCAGAAATAAAAAAAAGATCGTCTTTTTTTATCACCGCGAGCAAAATCTGACAGCTTTCCAGATTGCTCTATTGAAATCTGCATCTGGCTTTTAAATTTCCACTGCCTGCACAAGAATAAAAAGAAAGAAGGAAAAAAGTTTCGGAGGCAACAGTTAAATGGGAAAAACACATGTATGAGTTCCAATGAGAGCATTAATTTCGCTGCTGCGACAAGAAAGGCAGCTTCTGCACAGGTAAAGCATGTGAAAATGTTGACAGGCTTAAGCTTCGGTGTGGATTGTGCTCGAGAGTGCCTGGCTTATCGACAAGACAAGAGTGCCCACCGTTTGATGTTTCAATGAGAAGCTGAAATACTGTTGAACTGCGAAAACGTTTCCCGAACGGACTGAAAAAAATAGGAAAGTTCAAACAAGTGGGCCTACATAAACATTAGAGAACCCCCACCCGGGGAGAAGTGCTCCGGAAAAAAGGAGAAAATCATACCCGTAACATCGAATTAACACTTCTCCCCGGGATTATAATATAGTTGCAATACGTAATCAGCAGTCACTGCAGCCAACCTGTCTCATCGGCTCCGTCGTCGTGGTTGAACACGAATCCGTTCGTTCCATTCTCTGCCGATGATGCTGTTGACCCGAGCACATCGGCCTCTCTTCGTCTCTCAATCTCCCTTCTTCGTCTCTGGTTCTCTTTGAATTTGGCAATCAGATCCCTGGCATAGTCCCTGTCAACGGCCGAAGCCGATGAGGTCAACAGTGATGCGATTGGTTTTGGCCTGAGTCGGGTTCCGAACGAATTCGGAAGGCCAAGGGCGGAGGACGAAGACGTCATTCTGCACGGAACAGCATTCAACGCTGAGAAAACCTCTATGAAAACCTATTGGTAGGTTGGTACCTGAAGCATGTGAATGTAATAAATCGTGTAAAAAGGCAAAACTTGACATTTAATGCTAAGAATTTGTTTTCTGCCACAGTCCGAAATGTGCAAAATGGACGTATTCTTGCACACTAAACAACATGGACAAAAGCGCAAGTTAAAGCAAATTAACAAAAACTTAACAATTTCCTGTGTTAGCTTGGATTTTAGAATGTACAAAACTTTGAAGTTTTTAGAGATTTAAAATTTTTAAAATTTCTAAAATCTTTTAATTTTTATATTTAACATCCTGCAGATTCCAGAATTTACACGCAAACACATAAGATTATTTTTTTTTTAATTTTTAAAGTTCAATTATTACAATTTCTAAAGATTTTAATTTTGGCCGAGAAGAGCCAGTCTATAAGTTAAGATTCCCAATGCATGAATTACATTTTGATTTGAGAAGCTTGAAATTTGAGAGGCTTGAAAACTTGTGGTGATGTTGACAACACCATATCAAGCAGAGGTTGACATGAAGCAATAACCCATAGTCGGACACCATCCAGTAGGTTAACAACAAACAACCGGCAGTGAGGATACGGCGAAGCAAAAAATGCGAACCGAAAAAATTCCGTCCAAAAATTCGAACCGAAAAAAATCCGAAAAAATTTGCGAAAAATTCGGAAAAAATTCGGCGAACAAAAATGCAATGGGTTTAATTTTCGGCACTGACAATGCGATCAGAAAATTCCAGCAAAGGCACATCCATCGCAGCTGATTTTGTGCGCCTTTCAACCAGAATACACGCATGCCGTGGCACAAAACGAGACACATCTGCAAGCGCTGCAGAAAGGTTTGCTGCTTTTGGAAATTTCGCGATGCCCACCGCAGTGGCAAATCAGTGATTAAATCGGTTCCATCAGAAATGGCACGGCAACTAATGTCCCCACTGCTCACCGCACAGCCGCCCCCTCCCCCGAATTCGACATGGATCAGAGAGCACATGGCGTCAAAATTTCCGAAAAATTCAATAACTCTCACATGTCACTGCACAATGCCGACAGAAAAAATCATGGTTGATTCTCAATCAACTGAACACGCCAAGGCCAAATCACATGGACCAGCATGAACAAAATTCAGGTAATTTGCAGGTAATTATACAATAATTTGGTGTGGTGTGCCAAACCCCCGACGAAAGCGCGGAGGCCCCGTTCCCACGGAAATATGATCTTGTGTTCGCGAAAAACTGCTGATGTGGCGCTGCAAAAAACTGTAACCATCACCCGAGAAGAAGATATTTTGACATTTTGGGCCCGGCAAATTTTGAGCGCAAAACTGCGGTTTTTTATGAAAAATCTGGCAAAAAATATTTTCTCCGAAAGAGAGGGCGATCGCCCCCTCTGCCCCTGGATTATAGGGATCTAAATCTGATGTACGGAACACCTTCTGAACACCATTCTCTTGTCACAAATTTGGAACATGCGGATTGGGAGCACAGTGAGTTCCAAATCCGCATATGATCCAAATTTGCGACACAGGAAAATGGTGTTCCAAGATCACGTCAGGTGTTCCAAAAAGTTTCCGAAAGAACACTTCTATCTGAGCCCATATGGAAGCGAAGATAATCCTTTTTTTATTGAAGAGTTTCTGGTGCACGGAAAAATGAGAGGGCACTTGTGGGCTCAGGTCAGGCCAGGCACATCACTTTGAAACCAGAATCATGCCAGAATTGAAACAGGTTTTGATGATTTCTCCACGCGAACCGCAGCAATGTGAAGTTCGTCCACAGCTGAACACATACGGACAGGGGAAAAATAAAAGTGGCGTACTGTATCGAAATAAATGCGACCGTGAAAGTTGTGAAACCGGTCTTGAAAGATGCAATTTTCCAAAAATCGATTTCATGTGCAGGCTGAAATGGGAAATAAAAATATTGCTTTGTTTTTGAAAAGACTCATGATTTCCTACCCATAGTGCCAAACTTTACATAACAGATGTGATAATGATTTTGTTTTGCATAATAATTTGCCAAGAAACCATTCATGTAATCTACAGAATATCTTGGCAAGATTCCATCCAAGGGAAAGGCCAAGGGTTAACAACGCCTTTGGCAAATTTGCGAAACACATAGGCCTTTCGTCTCTGTTTAAAAAAGAGGCCACACCAGCCTCTCTTCCCTCTCTTTTGGGGATTGCTTCAACTCGAAAGTGGTGGGTCGGAACACATTTTCACGCAGAATCATTGGTTTGTTCCGAGTAAACCATCTACAAAAATGGGATCTCCACGATGAAATGTATTTCACCTCCCAATGCCCCCCATGGGGCCCAATTTGGGGTCTTTGGGGGGCTATAACTCGAAAATGGAGGGGGGGTCGGATCACAATTCGTCACTCATTCATTTTGATTCGTATGGACTACAGGAATACCCCCAATCTTGTGAACCATTTTTACTTCCACCCTGTATCCCCATTAACACAGCTAGCGTGTTACTGTACCAATATGTCATGTTTTCCAAACATTATTCA
>JASGXE010012194.1:0-13914 GCA_030068105.1 Sinentomon sp. SZTP_YWyxl
CCCTGTGTTCTTTTGTTCTTCCGATCTGGGTGCAAGGCACTTTGATCGCCGGACTGCCGTCCACAACCATGCCCTTCAAAGTTTGAAAATTCACGAGCTGCGACGCCGAAGATGTAATGGAGATTCCTTTACACTTTACCGCATACTCGAACCCCTTTGGTGTCTTGATTTTGAGCGCATAATTTTTGGGCCCCCCGCTGACAAATTCTTTTATAAACGAACCGGCACCGTAACACTCCAGCTCGTCGGTCATGTCACCGAGGAACTCCCCCGTTGGGTGGTCCACGTCACCCGGGCGCGACACGAATAGCACGCTGTCCATATCGAAGTACAACACACGTTCCCCGAGCTGCTCGAGGAACGAGTACAGGTGAAGTCTTACCTGCGCTGTTGTGTAGGCAGCAATCACGGCATTGCAGAACTCCTGCGTGGTCTTGGCCTGGTCAATGTAGGACCAATCGACCATGATCACGTCGTCTGTAATTGCCGTAACACCCTTTACTTCGATACAGGGGTCCAGTATCAGCTCGAACAGCCTGTGAGCGTCACTCAGGAACTCACATTTGGACATATTGGTGGCCTGTCCAAATTTCACCCACAAGCTGTTCAGGCCGATTTTTGCCAACGCGCGCCGGCCCGGGTTCTTGACGCTGTTCTCCTTTTCGAGCTTTATGTCCTCCCTCTCCTCGTAATCTCTGACGTAGTCGTCCAGGTAACGATTAGGGGGGCCTGAAGCCTCTTGCTTCAGCTTTAGAAACGTGTTTACGTACTCTGCAAACACGCCTCCTTCTCCTATTGCAAGGTCGTACTTGGTAACCTCGTACTGCCACACTTCGAATATATCTGTCACACTTCGCAGTCGACTTGCCGTTTGCTGTTTGCTTATGTTTGGTCAAACACGCAGCGGAGACGAAGAACCGATTGCAGTCATTGCAAAACAGTTTTTTGTCCCCTTTATATGGTGGAAATTGCAAGCAGGGAACGCACTTTGACTTGCATGTGTGGGCGGCGTTCTGGTAAAAAGTATCGCAATCGCGGCAATAATGTTTGTTACCGAACGACCACGCTACACTAGAAAGCACGTCATAATGGCCGTCTTCCAAAATCAAGTCTATCTTGTCGGCCGATTCCGGACCTTGAAGACCAGGGACGGCCCGACCTTGAGGCGCTCGAAGACGTTGATCTGGTACTCGGGCAAAACTCTTTGAAACGCGCGCACCGATTCCAGGGTCCCGCATTCTGCTAGCCCAGCTCGGGCCATCAGCCTGCGCGCCTCCACTCCCTGCAACGTTTTACGGGCCCTTTGCCCCGCAGCGATGACCTTGTATCGTGTCTTCAATTCGTTGTCATCCTTATTCTTGAAATATTCGACGCGAGCTATAGCCGTAACTAAAGCCCGCGCCAAGCAAATGTCGTCATCGTTTTCGATCCGTATTATACTTTTGCACCAATTATTGAACTCGGCTTTCGGCGCGATACCTCGTTTCTTCGGGTTCTTGCTGTTTTCTTTGCCCTTTGGCGGTCTTACGATCGTAACCTCGATGATGAGGTTAGCTTCGAGTTCGGCAGAATTGTCAGATTGAGATCCGTTCTCCAGAATCTCGGACAAATCATTTTCTCGGAACTAGTCCAGTTGTCGAAAATACAACTGCACGTACCAGCCTGGATTCCTGACCGACCGCAGCGAGAACTGGATGAAATCTGTCTGCTCGAGTCCACCCACCAGCATGTTGTAAATCGCTGAAATGGCTTTTTTCAGATCCTTGCCCTCGATGGGCGCCAGTTTAATCACGCTGCCGGTCAAACCGAACCTCGGAACTCGCCTCTCGGAGCGAGACAATACACGGAACGGCGTGTCCGGCACCAGATCCGGTATGACCCTTTGCTCTTGATCAGCCGCCAAGGCTGCTATGGGCCGAAGACCCGAGGGGCCAGGTCGCGGGCTCTCGGAGTGCTCGGTGGACGGCGCAACAGAGGCTGTGCCGGCATAACCCGAAGGGCCAGGTTGCGGGCTCTCTGCGCGCTCACTGTTCACCACCGGCACATCCTTACCTGAGCCGACCTGCCACAACCCTTCGTCGAGTTAACCAGTCACGCGGTCCGCTTCCCGAGCATCTTCTTCAGTCTCGAATTGCTCGTGAAAGCACTCGGGTTGACGGCGGCACAAAGGATGGAAATTTGCGCTTGGACCCTTCTCTCGACGTCGGGAACGAAAGCCGGTCCGTGAACTAGAAAATTAAAAAGCTCACTTTGGTTGCCGCACATTTCCGGTGTTATTGGCAATGTGCGGCAAATATTCACTGCCGTGACGAGATCCGCCGCAATTGGTAATGTCTCGTCTGTCAGCGATATGACTGGCAGACAACCGCTGTTCGAGTCGGACCCCGTCAGGCGACACAACACAATAAACAATTCGAACTTTTTTTCAGGATCGGCTGAATGCAGCTCCTGCATGAATTCGACCGACCGAAACACTCTGCAAAAATCGAAAAAATTACGGACGTGTGAAAACATTTTCTTACGATTAAGGATACGTCTGCTGATGTTGGAATCACACGACCAGTTCGATATGAAGGAATCACCGCCTTTCGCCGATTAGCAGCGAGCAGCTGTTATCACCGAGCAGTTGTGTCAGGCACTGTAAATTATCAGGAAGAACAAGCGCGGATGGTAACACGTCTGCTGCAAACTCCAATCACCAGCAGCTATCACAGGAATATATTGATTTCACCAGTTATCAGTTCGGGTTGAAAATATCAATCTGTATGCGAGCGCACTGAAGGACACGTCTGGTGCAAGATGGTTCTTGTGGTTATCAGCGAGAGCGGAGGATTATGAGTATGCGAGGTTTACAACACGTCTGGTGCAAGAGCGGGACACAACTGCGACTTCGGTACGCGATCCGATAGGTTTTATGACGAGGAGGTGGAAAACACCTCCCTTCAATGCACCCACCGCACCACATTAGCGCATTTCCGTTTCAAAGTCACAGTAAGGTAACGCCCCTTTTATACCCTTCGACCAATCACAGCACTGCATTTAACGGGAGCTTTACTGCGATTTTATTTTTACCGGCGCACAGAGTGGGCGACGCAGAATGTTTGGAAACCGGATGGCCTTGGCCTACTTTCCTTCCGCCGACAAAGGGAACAAAAGAATCCAATTCCCTTTGTTCGCAAAATTCGAGCTCCTCTATACGAACAATGCCTATTGTTGTCACACCTGGCGCTGGCCTATTGTTAACGCGATCCCGAACTTGGGAAATACAATGCCCATTGTTCAGCCATCTGGCCATTACCTACTTTAGAGACTTGCTGTTTGGGAAGAGCTCGAATTTTCCCTGCGGTGTTCAATTTGGGACCGCTGTATCTTACTAGCGCTGACTAGCGTCAGTGCAGGTAAAATACAGCGTCCCTGAATTAACAGCGGCCCGCTCACATTGACCACCTGCATTTCCTAATTTCCCTCCCCCCTTTCTTTCCAGATCTGACCAGGGACCTGCCGGAGGGTGGACGAACATGGAGGACTTGTGTGTTTGTGTAGTTGTATATGTTTGTATTGTTTTGTATGGGTGCTATTTTTCCTTTTTAAATTTGTTATTACAGTAAAGGCCAGAATTTTATACCCCCAGCTTTTTTACTCCCCAACCCTCCCACAAGGCCGTCACGTACCTACACACGCAGTTACCAATCTCTGCGCAAATCCTACCTTTCGCTCCCGCAAAACCGCATTTCGCGCAAACCCCTGGGGACCCTCCGGCGACCTCCCTCGTTGTGGGGAACACGAGGCGTGGGGGCCCTCGCGGGACAGAAAAAAAACCATCGTACCTACAACAAAACCCACCCAGACAAAACCTATTTGTATCTACATCGTTTTATACATGCGTTCCATTCCGTAACCTTGTTTTTAGTGGTGGTGGCTTGGGCAGAAGAACGGAAGCTGGACACGGAGAGCAAACTTGAAGATTAGTATTAAGTAAAAACGTGGCGAGTTGAAGCAACGTGACCGCTCTGGTACACGAAACAAAACATGCTATGGCTTACATCGCTGTTTTCGTCCCGGTTGATCGACGCACCCTTCTTGCTCGACATTTTTCAGAATCAGTATAGTATCACCGGACGCTTCTGAAAATAACCAAATGAATTTCATTTCATTTTAGCGCTCGGCGAGGGTAAAGTTGGTTATTGGTTATTAAAAATGATAATTAAAATTGGTCAAATAAGGTGAAACTGTAGAGAATGGATATTGTTAATTTCAAAGGCTTGGTGGATGTTTTGAGGGAGTAAATGGTGTTGGGGCAGGACCGGTTCTGACCGGTTAGAATCTCGAAGTGCAGATCTGGCAGACGTCTTCTCGTACCGAGATCCGTATCTGAGGCGAACCATTTGGACAACAGCTCGGTCGTTTTGGGCGTGGTTGGATGAAAACCGGGAGACGTGTGCAAGTAGAATCGACCACATTGCAACAATTTTCCAGCATCACATTCTCCAATTTAGGCTTGGTTTTTGGATAAAAATGAAAATGCTATTTTCAGGACCTCACCCAGGACGAGAAAGAAGTTTATCTGGGGACAGTACACCGGGAGCCAGAGAGGGTTGCGGAGCCTGCACCACCGGCGCCACAAACCACGCCGGAGGAGGTGGCAGAGAATGCCAGATACATAGATAATTTCGTCCGGTTATCAGATACACTGGCGGAAGCCGAAGAGGCGGCGGAAGAGGCCCGCCTGAAGGCCCTGGAAGAGGCGGCCTGGCTGCAGCCAAGAGAATTTTTATTCGAAGTAATTTGTCTGCAGTTAGTTCCTATTTAGGTTGGTCTTTTTTCATGATTAATTGGAGTGTCGGAATATGCAAAGAGACAGCGGGAAAATGCCAGGCCGTTTGATGAAAAAAGATGAAAAATACGATTTATAGCAATGCAAAATTGAAAACAAGCGAAAACAAAGATTATAAAATGTACAAGGAAGGACGGCAGACCGCATACAAAATTATGTTTTTTTCATCATGAGAAAAACTCAGTTATTGAATTTTATAAATTTTCAATATACCAACCATTTTTTTACATTTTTTTTTTATTTTATTATCATTGTTGTTTTGTTATGGAATCATCAACATGAAGTTAATCTTGGGTTTCCCTGGTTACGAGCAAGTGGACCGCACCATAGGGTGCAGCGACAGTATTTTATCTCGGGCGTGGCCAGGTGTGCGAACAATGGATTCGTGCTGAGGAGCCGAATTTTGGGAACAAAAGCAAAGAGTTTTTTGCTCTCTGTGTCTGAGCTAAAGTTGCAGCCACGGCAGTTTCCAAACTTCATTGTCAGCAGTTAATTCCTATTTATATTGTTCTTTTTCCATGATTAATTGGGGCGTCGGATTGTGCAAAGAGACAGCGGGAAATTGCCAGGCCGGTTGAGGAAAAATTATGAAAAATACCAGTGGCAATGCAAAATTGAAAACAAGTGAAAATGTTTAAAAATGTACAGGCAATAAAAATTAATTGTAACTTTGCAGCAAGTAGATTGGGGCCTGACATCCACGCTAATTTTTCTTGCTTCGGTGCAGTGCGGGCTGCGTTGTTATAAAAACGACGCGACATGGAGTCGGATGTTGTGGCTGATGGAAGAATACGACGCGAACTACTAGACCTAAACGGGGAACTGGAGACGTTTTACCACTCGAGCCACCTAATTCTCGTATTCACCGGAACCGGGTCTCCCACCAGAGCCACCGGAACCAGTTTATCCACCAGAACCGCAGCACCAGCCACATAAACGAGATTCGCAATCTTCAATAGCTGGCAATTTCGACGGTGGTTATGTCATTCCGCGTGTTTTATTTTAGTGTGTCAGTTCGGAAACCCTCACTCACTACATGTGAGGAACCGAAACGAACCAAACCTGACCTACCACATCCACTCTCATCACATATCTCTCTAATTTCAATATTCCTTATCCATCAACGAATATGGAGTCACCCAATATCGTGAACGTTGTTTTGCCTTGTCAGGCGGTCAGTAAGTAGCAGTAGGTCGACAGCAATCGGCTATAGATGGATGCCAAGCAGGCTGTTGTCAAGAGATTGGCGATGAGGCCGATGAGGGAAAGTGGGGAAGGTCAGGTGTGTTGAAGTTCAAACTTCAATGAAGAAGAGCATCAGGAAACGGAAAATCACTCCGTGACCTTGGACACCTCCGAAGGTGTGTTGGAACCATAACTGCAATCCAAAAATAAAATATTTTGGAAGTATCGATGCATTTCAGCAGGCGGGAACAAAAATCCTTTCTTGCGTGGAGAGATGCCAATTTAGTGTGGGTGGGGAAGGCGGTAAGATCGTTTTGTTTGGAACCTGCAAGTGAAATTTCCAAAGAGGAGAATTGTGGAGCATGGATGCCAAAAAAACTTTACACCATTTCAAGCAAACAACACACCACTCGTAACATTTTTCGGTATCCTAATTTGCTGGTTGACAACATTCTTGCGAACAGGCAAACTGCTTTCCCGCCTCCTCCTTCGAAAGTCGCAAAGTGTCTGCGCACGACCAAACCAAGACGGCTGTTTGCATATTCGTCGATTGGCCGGCATTCATTGGCAGCGCTCATTTTTGCCTGTTTTTCAGTGAGCGTTTTCCTGATAAGCCGCTATCGTCCTGCTAGGGGTCTGAAGCAAATGTCATTGTGGGTAGGTGCGCCTTTTCGGTCGGGAACAGAAAAAGTGCGCAACGCAAATAGATGGAAAACCTTTTCTGTCTGTCATATTTTGATCGTAAAACCTAAATGGCTGGACCGATTTCATCGTTTTTGGTGTCCATTTAAAGGGAAATGATTCCCCTAAATTTGGGACTTCTCTATCAGTTCAACTGAAAAATATTCCACCAAGGGCCGTGAAATGCCGAATGGAATTGAATTATTCTTCAAATTTGGAGAACTTTCACACAGTTCAAGAAGTGATTTTGGGGCTAAACGGTCATGAAATGAAGTGATTATTTGGTGCCATATGAAAGGGTAAACTATCACCTAAAACTTTTTCGCAGATCGACCTGGCATCACAACAGAAACGTTTAAGTAACAGCTCACTTTGTTTATCAGGAGCGTAAAAATTTAAGAAGGAACATATCTATCTGGTATGATTTAACACATTTGCGTGCAAAGTTGAGGAAAAATTCTCGAACACATGCATGCCATCGCACATTTCTTCAGCTTTCCTATGAAGTGAAAATCGTCAGGATTGCTCAAAAACTGTGTTTGTAGCTCATGATCGAAATACTCTTGATTCGTCCCACCCATCGCTGGTTGGTTTAGATGAGCATACCCAAGCAGCACATGACAAGGACTGCATATCAATAATTCCATAATATATAATAAATATTATGGAATAATAAAAATATATAGTATGGAATTGTACATATATCAGGCAAAAATATATCCATTGAAAGCCACGAAAAAATGTGGATTTTTGTTCACAATTTGAGCAATGCGCAATCACAGCAAAGACAGACATGAGAAACAAGGCAAGAGCAGGACCAAGAGGCAGAGCGAGATGCCGGAAATGAGCGAGAGCATGTTTCAGAAATCCGGCCCGGTCTTGGGAGATAGAAAAAGAAACAAACGCAAGGACAGTCAACAGCAAAAAGTCAGTCAGCGACGAACCGTGTTCGCCGTCGAAGCGTTCACACAACCAGGTTTGGCAGGCTTGCCTGGCTTTAAGTTAGCGGTGGTTTATGGACATCTCGTCACCGAGGACGATTCCGCACTTCGCAGTTCCTGCTTAAAAGCATCATACGGCCTTATTTTATCAATGACCCGCTTAATACTTGTTGCCAACCTGGTCGGTCTGTTTGCGAATTGTTGATGTCAACCTTTATTTTTGACCCATTGCTCGCATCAGTGATCGCAGGATTTCCATAACACAAATTTTACCACATATTTGCGGGCTGTTGCTGCGACTGTGAATGGAAATGAAATGACCTTTTGGTCGGACAGAAAACACCTGAATCATGTGTTTCAGCAAAATCATGTGTTTCATGTGTTCCATGAATCATGTGTTTCAGCAAAAGAAAAAAACATGCAGAATTCACATGCCGGCCTTTGCAGTGTTGCAGCAGCCAGTCTGGCACAAAGACGGTTGGCCTGCTCTGAGAGAGCGACGCAATAAAACTGAAGAAGGAAATTGGCTTACGTGATGTCGCAAAAAGTGCCGCTGCTTCTGAAAGACCCATTCCGATCTAACAAGGTCAATTTTATTAAACTTCACAATTAGAATATTCCGCATCTGATTTGGGTTGGTTAGGTTGGGGTAGGTTAGGATAGATTTAGGTTAGGAAAGGTATAGGTTGGGTAGGTTCGGTTAGGTTAATTGAGTTATGCTTTATGCCAGTAGCTAGTTCTATTGCCCTGCCCGCAGTAACTTTTTGAGTGTCAATTTCTGGAATTCTCCCTGTTGGTGAAACACGACCTTTTATTTGCTCCACCGTCTGGAGATGGGTATCAAACTTCTGGTAGGTGCCCGCCTATCGCTTGTTGTCAAACTACTCGCAAGTGACCGCCTATTTCTTTCTTGACAACCTTTATTCTTGTGTCAGCCACTAATGGAGAAAGGCCAAATCTATCTATCCGAGAACTGACTGGGCCAAAATGAATATGAAAGGGCAGGCACTTTTAACGCTCCAAAAGCCTTCGACTGTCGCCAATTGTCTCGAATGGCCCCACCACTGTGTGGTTGCGAAAGAACTGCAATACAACTTTTCAAACAGTCCAGCTGTTGCGGGCTGATCATAAACATCTGCATTTTAAACCGCCGCATACGCCGCATGATGTTGATAGCCGCATCTTAAAAAGGCAGGGATGCTCAATTTCTTCTCTATATTTTTGCTTGTGTTTCTCCTCGCATTTTCATTTTCATTCTCTATATTTTTGCTTGTGTTTCTCTTCGCATTTTCATTTTTTGTTTCTGTAATAATTTTATATTTTTTGTTTCTGTTATTATTTTATTTGTGATATAACCCAATCTAACCTCATCCAACCTAACAATACCCATATGTTTTTGATATAGCGCCAAGTTGGCTCGATGTTGAGTGTGAGCATATGTCTGGCGAGTTGGTTCGACAAATTGCAAAAGCTAACCTAACCTAACCTCACTGAATTACTGTAAAGTTAAGCTAAATTAGATTAGGTTACAGCAAGATTAGATTTGGTTGAGTTAGATTAGGCGAGGATAGTTGAGACGAGGATAGTTGAGACAACAAATGAAATTAAAAAAAAATACAGAACAAAAAAAAAAATGCAAGAGAAACACAAACAGGCATATGGAGAAAGAAGTTGAGTATCCCTGTCTCAGCAAGTTGACGGAAAGAGCTCAACGCCAACGGCCATCGCTGGCGATCAATTTCCAAAACACGCCTCTTTGGCATGGTTCAAAGCGAGTGCCTGCAGCCTGCTACTGATCAGATATTCGGGGCATTTCTCAAACATTCGAACAATAAAATGAAATTCCATTCAGATTTTGTCAAAGTACCAAACCCGACTTCGACGATTTGCGCAGACCGGCCATCTGTGATTGCAACTTCCTTCCTTCCGTGTCATATCTTATCATCTGTATCTTCAAGTAATCATTTTACACATTTCTTCTGAAAGGGCCTCGACCAACGACATGTCATCGACTGAGTCAATTTTGTTTCAATGTGCTGCGAAAAAAGCAGAATGACTCAGACATGCTCCCTCTCCCTCCATTGCTCGCGTGCTCAGCTCGAGCAGCAGCAGTGGCCAGGTTAAACGCATTCACTTGCTCTAACTGAATGTGAAGCCTCTCTGTCTTCCTGAAGCATGTTTGTCATGGTGAAGAGGGATTGCTGGGCTTTGCTTAAAAAAGAGTGTCTCGTTTAATATGAATCTCGTCCGGTTTTGGAAACACTGGCGGAGGCCGGAGCGGCGACGGAAGAGGCCCGCCTGAGGGCCGAGGAGGAGGAGGCCTGGCAGCAGCCAAGGGAATTTTTATTCGACACCGTTTGTCACCAGTTAGGTCCTATTTATATTGTCATTTTTCCATGATTAATTGGAGTGTCGGAATATGCAAAGAGACAGCGTGAAAATGCCAGGCCGGTTGAGGAAAATTATGAAAAATATGATTTGTAGCAATGCAAAATTGAAAACAGGCGAAAACAAGGATTATAAACTATACAAGTGAGGACAGGAGGCCGATTACATAATTGTTTTTTCATCATCATAAGAAAAATACTCAGTAATCGAATTACCAAAAATATCGAGAAAAAAGATTTGAAAACAATGATAACAAAATCAAGTGTGGTCAAATTGTGCTTAAAATTATTTTTTTCTTGTCATTTGTTTTTTGTTTTGAACGAGTCTTTTCCCGACTCGCCAAAACGGGGTGTTGAAGGGCTAGCACCCCCTCAGACAGTGTCGTCCCTGCCTCGGATCTGCGACGGTGGGGTGCGTGCACTCGCCTGTTTTCGTTTACGAGTTGTCCGCGTCCGCGAGAAATTCGGTCTAGGTACCCAAAGGCCCTGGTTAAAACTGTCGATGAACCGGCCTTGGTACGGGTTACCCACCAGACTTCTGGGGAACCCTGATTCCGCCAATGCCACAGAAATCTTATCCCAGCCTACTGTTCCTTATAGGTCCTGTGCCAGATCAACGATGTTTTGCCCTGGAATCGGTTCTTCTTCTATACGTACACGGCCTGCCTTGTCCCACTATATTACCGCCAACCTAGCACGCCTCCAAAATACGCTGAGCTTTTGCCCGGTATGTTGGAGCTACAAACGACAGTACACGAGTCTCGTCTTCAGACTCCTGCTATGCCATCGGTGCCGGCTCGATACAGGGTGAGGCAAAAGTAACGCAAAAGTTAAAAAATCGCAGTTATTCTACGAGAATAAACTGACAGTTCTTTGCCACAACTGCCATTGCTGTGCTGCCAGTTACTTCAAGCGATTGGTTGAACTGGGCACTAACGTCTGGTCCCGTCCTGCAATAGTCAAGCTCAAATGCACGCCACATTATTCAGCATTTGTGGAGTAACACTCGCACACTGGTGTCTGATGTTGCTCTACAGGGCCTCGTCATTCTTCGGTTGATTTGCATAAATGTGATCCTTTAGGAAACCCCAGAAAAAAATCGAAATGACTCAGGTCTGGAGACCTCGGTGGCTGGACAGACTCGTACTGTCCATCTTTGCGGGAAGTTCTCGTCCAAAAATTGTCGTACCGGCAATTGTGTGGCGGCACACCTTCCTGTTGAAATCAAACATCCGGCGGAATTGGCCGACTGGCCGAGGTGTGACAACTGATGGAAGAATCCGGTTTGGAGCATGACCAGGTGACATTGGATTATGGAAATGCTCTTCTACCCCCCAGTTCGGATTTCGGATTGACACATCCTGGAGTTTTGGCAGTTGATATGACCATGGAGAAAACATGCAGCCTCGTCTCCATAGCGACCAGGGTAGCCAAGACATTTCCAGATTCTTCAATCTGCTCCAATGCCCATTGCAAAATTCCAGCCTCCGCAGCTTGTCATCATCTCGCAGTTCCTGCAGAGGCCACGGCTTGAAAACTTTGTAGCCATGCGCATGCAGAATTCGAAGAACAGAACAGTCAGAACGTGCAATTTGACGAGTCGATAAATTTCACTAATTCAATTCGCTCTGACAGCGTATACACGGCAGGCATGATGTCTCATATCATTCACTGACCTGTTTATGATGGCTCCTGCAACGATGCCAGATTTGCTCGGCTTCCAAAATTCTGACGAAAATGAAATATTTGACGTTTTGCAACATGGAAATGATTTGCAACTTTTTACTTACTTTTGCCTCACCCTGTATACCTTTTTCGGGGCCTTATTTCCCTGTCGTCCTGATCTCTGCGCACCAAAACTGTTTCCGTCTCCTTGTCCAATGTACTTGCTGCATGCTACAGTGGGTCTACCGCCTTCCGCATTTCCTCGGACCCACCACGCATGAAATCGGCTGGGACAAGCATCATTTTGCGCGCGTGCTGCATTTTTTACGGATCACTTTTCGAACCCTAGCGAGATGCTAAAACTAGCGCAGGGAAAATTCGTGCTGAAGCCGAGATTCGGCGAAGAATCAGCCTAGAAAAGAGAGAAGGCAATTGCAGAGAGAATGGGCCCATCAAGAACGGCAGAAAGCCAGCGCCTTTCTGAACGATTGTCTTCTGTTTCTTTTGTCAGGGCGTGCGCTTAGCGACGAGAAATCTGAGCCGTTTCTTGTGCTTGGCAAGCCGTTTCTTTTGAGCGCGAGTCAATTTCCCGTTACCGCGCAACGTATTTTCCGCGCACTCGCAGATGGCGTAAATCTGAGCCTTGTTTGCACTGGAGAGATCACTTTCGCTCGAGCGATGGAAGAAAGGTACGTTCTGTTTGACGTAACAAGGCACATTGACGACGAATCTTCGTGCGCTGCTCTTTTTATCTCATTTTCCAGCAGCGGCCGGTTAAATAGGACCGAGAGCGTCGAACGAGAAGCACGTCCACGTCGAGTTGTTGATGAAAGGGCAAGTGGGGAAATTCTTCTTGCGTTCCCAGATGGTCACGTCGTCCTTCTTCCAGTCTTTCAGGACATTGCCGCAGAACGCGCACTTCGCTGCTGGATCACCAAAAACGTCCGGCCAAAAAGAACCCTGCAGCGGCTAATTGGTCGACTTTGGCAGATTTTGGGCCACGTCTGGAACGCTTGGAGGCGGTGGAACTCTAACTTCATTTTGTATTCTCAGGTGGTATGAATCGAACACCCTGTTTCTGCCGGCGGACGGTTGATCCAGCGACAGAACTCGTCTACGCCTTAGGTTTCTTTCGGCTTTAGACATCCTGAAGTAACTGATTGTTTTCGCCGAAAAGTATGTGCTCACGGAAAATACCACTACGACACCGCCATTCATGAGCGCATTTATTCTAAGCCAACGCTTGGCACTTGCGAGCTGCGGTATTGAAGATACAGACAACTGAGGAGCTAGGGCCGAAAATCGCCCTATTTAGATATCTATGCCTTCTTGGGAACGTAGATTGTAGGCCACTTGTCGAAAATTTCTGACGATACGCGGTGTTCTTGCGGGGTGGAGGGTTTGAGATCGATGAGAAGGTAGCCGTAAGGGCCGCTGTGGCGTCCCCGTCAGCTTCCGTCAAAAACTTTGGCTTGCCCACCAAGATACCTATCTGATTTGCGTCGCGCGGGGATTTCATTATGACCATGTAATGAGTGTGTAGGAAGATGTCGCGGTTTCTTTTCTTGGCGTGGAATAGGTTCTGCATGACAAAAATGACTGAACGTTCCTTAGATGGGAATATTTCGTAAACAGCTTGGAAGTTTCGTCGTTCGATTCGTGCATCAGATCGTCCAAAATGTAAAGTCTCTTTTCCGGCCCAGGGTCTATGGTGGAGGGCAAGCTCTCGTGACTGATTAGGGGGAAACGTCGAATAGAAATCTTGCCATTTACCGGAGCAGTAATATATCTTGACGAATTTAACGTTGAATTTTCCGGATGTTCAAGTAATGTTTTTATCCAAACTTTTTCCACTTCCGGACGGGCCGGCAATCATCATCGCAAAGGGTGAAGGTACATGATGGGCGGCTGAATCGCAACTAACTTCCAAACTGCCTTTTACAATCATATTACAATCCTTTTACAATCCTATTACAATCCTGATTAAAATTTTCTCTCTTTTGTTATTTTCAGTTGCAATGGGACCGGCCGAATCGCAACAAATAACAACAACTGAGGCGAGAAGGAAATGTAAGTCGCAAACATCATGATATTTTTTTCGGAAAAAGAAATTAAGAGTGGCCGTAATACTTTTTCCGCACCTTCCCAAAAATGCAATTCCTGGTTTTACCCGTGGAACATATGGGATCATTGCAGCACATATTTGAATTGCTTATTCTTC
>JASGXE010012195.1:0-20714 GCA_030068105.1 Sinentomon sp. SZTP_YWyxl
TTGCATTTTTTTTCTTTTTTTATGCAATAAAAGGCAAATAAAAAAAGAAATTGCAAGATACGCCTCATTTGTGCGGGCATGTGAATGGATTTGGCTGAGGTACTATGGAGCAGGGAGATTAGTTAGCCATGGTCCATTCCAATTTACAAAGCGTGGTTCACCGTTGAGATAATTGGTTTAAGAAAACAAAAAGAAGCTTCAGAGGAGATAAAGTTAATTATTCCACTTTCCAGAAATCGTCATGAAAAGCGTCAGTTGAGTTTTTCAGTTTTTATTTCAGTACTGACCACATTTTTCAGTACTGACTACATTTTTCAGCCCACATTGTGTCATTTTATCTTGTAAAAATTGCCTAGTTTGATTCTGGACTATTCAAAAAAGGGGGTCGTCCCTTTACCGGATTTATCCTTCCTTCGAAATTCTTTCTTGTTAATAAACAAAAAATACAATTTAATTTGCAAGGACATAGTCCGGCGCAAATCGACAGGCGGGAGGGGGAAGAAGGGCTAGGCGTTTATCACCAGTGCTTTCTTGTTATGTGAACAGAGATTCTTCTTAAAGGTATGGACAGAAATGTTACTCCCATCCCCAAAAACGGACCCATCCAATAGGTTCCAATCTCTCACTGTCCTCACAATGAAGGAGTACTTCCCAAGGTTACTAAAGATACGTCCTACTCGAAGCTTATAATCATGGTCACCCCTTCCCCAGTACTGGGCAGGAAACAAAAATCCCTTGAGGTCAGACCATCCTCCGACATTATTGAGCTATGTATGTTTGTGTGTTGGGTATTATTGAAAAAAGGACATTACTTACTAACTGACTAACTGGTTTTATTGTGTGGAAATTGCAAGATGTGAACTTGCGGTGCGTCGGTAGCAGAGCTGGTACCATCGGCTTGTGGCAGACGCCAGATGAGAGCTTATTGGTAAAAGGATTTCCTTGACGATTTCATTCCATATCCTCTCTTTATTTGGCCCGCAGCTCTTTTGGTCTGCTAGGAGAGGTTTTTTATCTGGTCCTCACAGATGGGGTTTCACAGAACGACAGGTTATTTGGAAGACTGCGTGCAACTTTGGGGAATATAACATCTCTGACTGGGAAAAATTTGGTCAAAATTGGGAAATGCATATGGAAGTTTAAACTTTTGGAACATGTCAAACTTCAGAAAATCGAACTTTTGGGATTCGAACTTCCAGGAATGTACTGAAAATGCTGGAATGGGCTGAGTTCTGAAAATTCTGGAATGGGCCAATTTTGCCCTGAAAGAGATGCAATTTTTGAGACGGAATTCGCATTTGTCAGCTTTGCTCTTGGAATTCTGTCAATTTACTTTTTGATTAAAAAAATTCCATAGATAGCAGCACATGTCAGTGGAAACGCCCATTCAGTTTTAGCGATATTTCGCCTTTAACAAAACAGCACAACAACATAGACTAAGGACGTTTTTAAAACGATGAAGGAAATCTCATTGTCCAAAGAGTCAGTTTAAAGCAGGCCTTGCCAGAGTATTCTGCTTTGGTGAGTGGCTCTCATCATTGAGAATCCACTGGTTTTGACAAGCCATGAAATGCAAGAAAAAAATTCCCACTACGAGAAGCTATGGCAGTGGCAGTGCCGTTGGCTTGTGGCAGAAGCCAGACTAGAGGATGTGGTAAAAGGTTCTCCCAGAAGACTTCCTTCAGCATCCTCTCATTATTTGGTATGCAGTTCTTATGGGCTGATAGGAGGGGTTTTTTATCTGGTCCTCAAGGACTCGGTTTTCCCCCTACCTCCAGGGCCACGCTCTGACGTTGGAACCACCTTGGTCCAGCTTCGACTGGTTTAAATAAAAAAAAAAAAAAAAAAAATTCCCACTTAATGGTATTGGTTTAGGTGAGAAACCTGTTATTTGATGTCTCAGTGCCCCACTTGGTCGAGTGGGGATGAGGTATTTCAAGCAGAGAGTAAAATGGGGGAATATATTGCAAGCAGAGAGAAAAATGGGGGAAGATATTGCAAGCAGAGAAAAAAACGGGGAGTCGGGGAAGATAGAAAAATAATTTTTAAGAAACCAATTATTTGATGCCTCAGTGCCCCACTTGATCGAGTGGGGATGACGCAGAGAGAAATAGGGGGGAAAGGAGAAAAAATAATTTTTAAAAACCAGGCAAAACAGTGTTCTAGGAAGAAAGACATGGCACCGGCGCCATGCCATGTGTGCGCTGACCTTCGAAATTACAAGGATCCGCATGCAAAAAAATTTGTCTGGGGCAGGATTTGAACCCACGACCACAATTCTTGAAGGATAAAGGCCACAAGAATCATAGAGGATCAATGGCCCAATCCAAAAAAGAAACCTGAAGCCCAACACACACCAGCCCCTTATGAACCAAAAAGAAAGTTTCAAAAGAAAATGAGAAATATACTTTTTTCGTCATGAAAATTGTTGTTCCACATCCCAAAATTTCACCTGTTCAGCAAAGAGAAATGACTGGGCCACGGCCACTACCAAATGGATCGAAGCAAAACCCTTGGGGGCATCCGACAAAATGAGAAGAAAGAACACTGGCAGGCGGCAGCCGAATGTGAAACAAATTGGAGAACATACCCAAACCAAAACCCACCAACATGCCCAAAACCACATAACGACATCAGAGCCTACGAGCTCCAGCCACCTTGCAATATCCAAAATTGAGGTCCATTTCACCGTGAGAATTTAGCAATCTGAGGCCACCGTTGTCAATTTGTTTTGATGCCCCAACATTGCTGGATTCTTCCTGATTCTCGTGGTCTGAAAATTCTTCATATCTGACAACAACTTTAGTTTTGACAGCCAAAAACTTGAACACATTGATTTTTCTCCCATTCCCGTCCATGGAGAGTTTGTCCATTTAAAATGTCACGGAGAGTGTTTGTCTGTGTGTAAAGCATTCTGGGAATTTTACTATGGACAGGAATGGGAGAATGGATGCATTCAGCGGGTGGGGTGGCGTGGGGTGCTGCACCCTCAATCTCTTTTTTTCTCTTCTCATGTTGGGGCCACCCCACATGGTCACAGCAATGCCTGAAATGGCTGAAGTTTCATGTGAGAGGCACACATTTTTGCGTAGTGATCTCATGCGAGTTGCTGTTTTAACTTCCGTTTAAAAATCTCTCAATAGATGGCAGCACATGACAGTGGAGGACCATTCTAAGCTTTAAAACAATGAGATAGCCTTGCAAACAGGTTAAAGGAAATAAATGTCAGTTTTCCAAGAAACTTCGTTAACTTCATGTTCTGCAAAGCCTGTTTAAAGCAGGAGTTGCTTGAATATTTATTAACAACCACAGGCCAAGGAACTCACCACTGAAATTATGCTATTTTTGGCACCTGTCTTTTGGCGGGATGAGAAAGATTATTTTTTTTTTTCTAATCTATTTTATTTCTCCAATAGTAATAGTTTTTGACACCTCTGTGCCTCACTATGTGGGGATGAGGTAATTCTGATTGAAAGTTTAGACTTTTAGAACTTTTATGAAAGTTTATGAAATTGGAAATCTATTGTTGATAAAAAAAAAAGTAACCTCCAAATTCCACACAAATGTAATAAACGTTTCATTGCACGGGGAGTGGAGTCTTGTCGGAGCCGGTTGCCAGCCATTTCCCAGATCTCAATTCCCTGACTTTTCCTACTCCGTTGCCAGGAAATTCCAGGCCCTTTTCTGGACCGATGTCTCATAAAACTGTCAATTTTCAGGATTTGCTTGAAAGAATGCCAAAAATTCCACAGCTTGATGAAAACCATTCATTTTGAAAAAGAAGCAAAAAAAAAGCATTTTTGACAAAAATTGACTCGGAATGTTCCAAAACAGAGGTGCAAACTGAGTAATTTGACTGGAAGATTCCCTTTTGGCATTTCGATTTCACTGACTTTTCCAGGTTTGGCAGCAAAAGCCCTTGAAATCCCCAACTTTTCCAGGTATTCCAGCTTCTCCTTTCAAATTCCCTGACTTTACCAGGTTTCCCAGGTCACTGGGAATCCTGTAAAAGTAGGATACGCGACGGGTTGCATACCATTACTTTCAAAACGAAAAGTTCAGACGGGGAGCTAAAAACCAAACTGGGATTGCCAAAAATCCAAATATTTCAATGTATAGAAAAAAAACTCCAAATATTTCAATGCATAAAAATGGGCCTGAAATTTTTCCTCCACCTGCCCTGTTGAGGTTCACGCAGTGATAACATTCCACAAATCGAACTCATGGACAATTTTTAAAAACAAAAGGAACCTAGTTGACCTTGCTTGGCAGAATGAGAAGATTGTGCAAAGTTGGCTGGAAACCATGCCATCGAAACAACAAACGTCATTTTGCATTTTTGATCTTAAACCGTTCTGTGAATGAAACCCTTCGGTCAGCAGAACTTTCCGTTATTTATTTATTTGACAATTAATTTGCACGGACACAGTCCGGTGCAAATTAACAAAGCAAGATGCATGATTGGGCTTCACAGCCTTGTCATACAAATTACACAAAACATACAAAATGTTAGCAATTACACACATCAATGCTCCAGCAATGACTAAACATCTGGTGGGCTGTTCAGAATATTCCTTCTGAAGGTTTTAGAATTGAATCATTGCCATTTCCAAAGGTTTTCGCATCCAGGGAGTTCCACACCCACTACGCGAGAGGTACTCCTACGCTTGGCCAAGGAGACCCAACCTAGAACAGTCAACAAGTTGGTCACACCACTGGAAAATGAATAGCAACAGTCACAAAACGTGCAGCCAGTCTTTGTATAGTGGCGGCGGAAAAAGATTACTCATACATGTGTTTTTCCCATTTGATTGTTGCCTCCGAAACTTTTTTTTCTTTCTTTTTACTCTTATGCATTTGGTAGAAATTAAAGCGCCAAATTGCAACGGAGCTTTCTGGAGGTGTCAGATTTTGACATCAGTGTTGAAAGATGATCTTTTATTTCTACAGCATGGAGTTTTTGCTAAAATCTCAAGAATGGAAATTTTTCACATGTATGGGTAATCTTTTTCCGCCGCCAGTATACCATCTCAGGCTCTTCAACATCTATCAGATGATTGGGATCCCAGCCGGCAGATTCTTATTTGTTGTCGATTAGTGCATGGACTATGGTTCTCGCAAATTAAATTAAATGGACAATGAACCGAACCACAAGCTTCAGCTAAGATTTTCAACTTTTTTCCCTTCCAATGTGCCCTGCTCAAAATTACCGCCCACACAGAACGACAGTTTATTTTTCTGATTGCGTGCAACTTTGGGGAATCGAACATCACTGGCAGAGAAAAATCTTATCAAAAATTTGGAAATACGTACGAAATTTTGAACTTTTGGAACATGTCAAACTTCAGACAATCGAACTTTTGGGATTAGAACTTCCAGGAATGCACGAAAAAATTCTGGAATGGGCTAGTTTTGCCCAGAGGGAGAAGCATTTTTTGTAAAACCCGACGAAATTAACATTTGTCAGCTTCGCTCTTGGAATTCTGTCAATTTACCTTTTGATCAAAAAATATTTCCATAGATGGCAGTACATGTCAGTGGAGAGGACCATCCTATGCTTTTTGGGGATATTTCGCCAAAAACAAACCAGCACACAACATGAATAGGAGCTTGAAAATGTGAAGGAAACCCCGTTTTCGAAAGAGCCAGTTTAAAGCAGGTCTTGCCAGAGTATTCTGTTTTCGAGAGTGGCTCTCATCATGGAGAATCCACCGCTTTCGGCGAGCAATAAAATACAAAAAACTCCCTGTGCTACATGATATCGATGTAGAAGAAACGAAACCGATTCTTTGATGCCTCGCTGCCCCACTTGGTCGAGTGGGGACGAGGTACTGCATGCAAAGAAAAACAGAGGGAAGACCAAAGAAAATTAAAAAAGAAAAAGCAGGCAGGTGTTTTGGCAATATGAATAAGGAACTGGCATCTCTCTTTTTCTCTTCTCACGTTGGGGCCACCCCACATGGCCACAACAATGTCTGAAACGGCTGAAGTTTCATGTGAGAGGCACTAATTTTTGCTTAGTGATCTCATGTGAATTGTTGTTTAAACTTCCGTTTAAAAATCTCTCAATAGATGGCAGCACATGACAGTGAAGGACCATTTTAAGCTTTAAAACAGTGAGAAAGCCTTGCGAAACAGGTTAAAGAAAATAAATTTCAGCATTGCAAGAAACTTCGTTCACTTCACGTTCTGCAAAACCTGTTCAATGCAGGTGTCGCTTGAATGTTTTCAACTGGATGCCACAGGGGCATTCACCACTGAAATTAAACCATTTTCAGCACCTGTCTTTCGGCTGGAAAAAGCAAGAATACCAACTTTTTTTTCGAATTACCGAAAATATTTTTATTTTCAATAGAATTCTTTGAAACCTCAATGCCTCACTATGTGGGGATGGGGTAATCACTGAAATCATTTGCGTCTGGGGACTATATTCCTGCGCCATCTAAACTGCAATTTGGGAAAATTTAAGTTTGGCAAGGTCAGGTCAGGTTGGGTGAGAAGAAGTTAAGACAGGTCAGATTTGGAGAGATTGGATAGTTTGGTGTGGTTTAGACAGTGATTTCAGTGCAGCTGACATACCAGAATTGAAAGATTTAATTCATGCAAGAGAAACCGACCACAACAGGCACCTGGCAAACGACGCATTCCACGAAGAAGTGTGCTCACAGGGATCTCACAATCAGTCTGTGCCAGGACTCCGCTGAACGCCGGCATGGTGATCGGCGAAATCGATTCGAGTTAGTTTTTACTCTTTTTATCTTCTTTGACAACTGTTACGGAAGCGATTACACCACTCTCAACCAAATTCTATTGATGCTTACAAAAAGCAACCTCCAAAGAAATAGAACTTGCCGACAAAAAGAACAAGAAAAACACAAAGTTTCCAGTCGTATGGATATGTGGACTTCTAGTTCTAACCATACTGCAAAAGAATTGTCATGGTGCCTAGAGCTACAGTTATGTGTGGCTACAACAAAAGCTGACACGAATGTGGCAAATTTCTTTCCGATTTGCCTCACTTTCATCGAAAATTCTTGGAACATTTTGGGTGCCAATAAATAACTTGTGTCCAAGTTTGATCGGACAGATTTTTTCAAATGATGATTGCAATTTGACTGGCACTGATATGCAGTTGCAAAATTAGGGATTTTGAGTTGGCAAAAAAACCATCACAACCAATCAAGCATGCTTCATGACAACCCTGGACTTCGACGACGTATTACGACCAAGTTGGAATGAAGGCCCAACTGCCAAAGACTGCTGTGTCTGCTTCCCTTTTAAATGCAGATTAAAAATAACTCAACAGATGGCAGCACATGGTAATGAATGACCATCCTTGGCTTCAAAAACCGTGCCATCTTCAATGTCCTTGATTCCAAAAAACAAATGGCTTTGGAAAAGATAACCTCAAATCCATTTTCTGGAGAGTCCGTTTCAAGGTAGGCCTTTCAACAGTGTTATCTAGCGAGGGTCGGGGGCACTCATCTAACCGAGATTTGATCGTTTTCAACACATGTTTCTCGGTGGAAATTCAAATATTTTTTTTTTCTGTTTGTTTTTAATTTAAATTCTTTGACGCCTCTGTGCCCCATTAAGTGGGGATGGGGTAATGACTAATAAGCAATAAGCATAATAATTTAGCAAAAATGGAGTTGGTGTTTTGATTTTGAAAAATTCTGGAAAGTAGGCATTTATCGAGATAAGCTGTACGTAAGCTCACATTTCAACATTGTGCACAAAAAACTGAGATACTTCAACATTGTGCACAAAAAACTGAGATACTTCAACATTGTGCACAAAAAACTGAGATACTTCAACATTGTGCACAAAAAACTGAGATACTTCAACATTGTGCACAAAAAACTGAGATACTTCAACATTGTGCACAAAAAACTGAGATACTTCAACATTGTGCACAAAAAAAACTTGAGATACTTCAACATCGTGCACAAAAACTGAGATACTTCAACATCGTGCACAAAAACTGAGATACTTCAACATTGTGCACAAAAAAACTGAGATACTTCAACATTGTGCACAAAAACTGAGATACTTCAACATTGTGCACAAAAAACTGAGATACTTCAACATTGTGCACAAAAAACTGAGATACTTCAACATTGTGCACAAAAAACTGAGATACTTCAACATTGTGCACAAAAACTGAGATACTTCAACATTGTGCTCAAAAAACTGAGATACTTCAACATTGTGCACAAAAACTGAGATACTTCAACATTGTGCACAAAAAACTGAGATACTTCAACATTGTGCACAAAAAACTGAGATACTTCAACATTGTGCACAAAAAACTGAGATACTTCAACATTGTGCACAAAAACTGAGATACTTCAACATTGTGCACAAAAAACTGAGATACTTCAACATTGTGCACAAAAAACTGAGATACTTCAACATTGTGCACAAAAAACTGAGATACTTCAACATTGTGCACAAAAAACTGAGATACTTCAACATTGTGCACAAAAAACTGAGATACTTCAACATTGTGCACAAAAAACTGAGATACTTCAACATTGTGCACAAAAAACTGAGATACTTCAACATTGTGCACAAAAAACTGAGATACTTAAAACGGCAAAGAGTGGAAACCTGAAGAGTGACACAAGTGTTTATTGAGTAGTTTATTCCGACGACCGAGACAGTGGGATAGCATTCGACAACCGAGGTGCGGGGTAGTTGGTTTTGGGGGACTGTGTTCCACAGAAGAAGAATATTTGAAATTTTGGGGTTAAATTTACAAAATTGAGTTTCCCATAAATATTCAGCAAAAATGAATAGGTATTTTCCCTCACCTCCCCTGCCCCTACTACTGAATCTGCCACGGGCAGATGACTACAGGTTGTTTCCTAACGAACACACGGCATGCAAAAAAACTTTTGTCTGAGTAAGCTGAAAAAAAAACATCCCCAAGCAAGAGATTATCTAGTTTCTAATTGCCTATTGTTTCAAAAAATACAACGCCCCTCTCCCAAACAAGCTCAGAAACATCGCAAATGCCAAGCCAACCCATATGCCCCAGACCAACCTGGGGGCACCCACCCCAAGCAAAACAACAACGGCCATGTCAACACAAAAACATGCCATTCTTTTGCTGTGAAGAAGGTTCTTGTTTGGGTGTATGAACACATTTCGTGTGGGCTATTTCTGGAATTTTGCTGTGTAGTTAGCTTACGATTAAAAACACGTCAAAAGATGGCAGCACGTGACAGTGGCGGCCATTTTTTCCAGGCTCCTGAAAACACGTCATCTACAACGTTACTGGATGAAAGATGCTTAACAAGAGACTTGAAATGATGATGTCACCTCTTTCCAGATCGCCCATAAACTCAGTCTTGCTCGAGTACTTCTCTTTGGGAGAACAAGGGCAGTCATCACATAAATTTCTATTCCTTTCGATGTGTGTTCCTCGGGAAAATATTTTGATAGAACGAACCCGATTGCAGAGGACAATCGACCATTCTTTGCGCCTCAGTGCCTCACGTTTGTGAGGATGAGGTTGTTGAAGAAAGAATGAGACATCAATTCCAGACCGGGCAAAGGAAGCAGCCCTGGGCTACTCATACATGCCCCAGGCCAAGTGCTAAAATTGTTGGGAAGTGGAAAGGGATGGTGATGCTTCATAGGAAAGGAAGACACACTGCAAAATATTTGAATTTCATCAGCGTAAATTTTTTTTTGCTTCCATCCCCCTGGTCCAAGTTTTCCAATTTTACTGCTGCCTAGGCCCGAGACATCCAAGACACACCAGTCTGCATGCAAATCGGTGACTCTGCGTCACCGCCCACATATGAGGTTGCTTATTTGCAGACATTGCTTCAATTTGTCATTTCTTCATTCAGGCCATCCATATCTGACCAAACCCGCCTACCCTCACTACTCGTACATACCTGATGCTTGTCAATCTGTCATTTGGCATCCACTATTTGGCCTGCCAAATGTCCAAAATACTGCTACACTAAACGCAGGTAGGTGTCAGGGAGTGCAGGTTACCAGCAAGCAGTGTTAAATCGTGAAAGTTCTCCAGACCATAAGACTGAAATTTTTATCTCAAAGGACCTGAAAATGGGCACACAGTGCCATTACGGATCGGGGGACTGGGATAGAACGGACTGAGGCAGAAGTGGACTGAGGAAGAATTGGACAAAGGTGGGAGGTTTTGCATGGAGGTGGTAGCTTACACCTGTCCTAACTTAACTTAACCAAACCTAACCCGGAGAAATCAGCCTCCAAAAATGCAAAAATTCTGCCTCAGTTCGCTCTGACCCAGTCACCGGTCCCGCCATTACACATGGTGGCAACATCGGACCCAATCAACGCCATTGCGGTTTCTTGCTGTGAAAAGGACAAACGTTCTGCCCTGTCATGTTTCAACGTCTGGTGTGATCAATGTTGGCAAATGGGACAAACATTACTGATACTGAGATCCTGTTCTTTATCTTAGCTTCCGATAAAAAATCGTCAAACAGATGGCAGCACATGGCTTCACCTATGCCAGCATGCGAAATGTTCAGTCTTCAGGATAACAAGAAGGAGAATATGAACTGGACACGTACAAATGTAGACAGTTTCATTTTTTTAGAAGCTTGTCCGAAGTATGTCTTGGTCTTGGGAGTGCCACTTGGGGATGGATGCGGGTCACTCATCACTGAAATTGCATATTTCTCAGGACTCATTTACGAGGTGGAAATTCAAATACATTTTTTTTTTTCTATTGGACTCAATATTTAATTTATTCTTTGAGCCTCTCTGCCCACTATGTGGAGCATGAGGTTGCATGCAAACAATGTTGCAGTTGGTATTTTGGATAGAAGAGATTGCCCATAAGTGGGGTAGAAACCAGAGACTTTTAATACTAAAGAGACAAACAGTTCGCATTTTCTCCGTGAATCACATTGATTCCAGTCTCATTCGAACTACTAAGGAACTCCGAGAGATGGCAGCACAGCCAGGTCGAAGCTCACAAAAAGGAAGAATGAGACGGCGATTTTCGACTGCGATTTCCAAGTTGCCACGATGGTTCAGTTGGGAGAGCGAGAGACTCATGATCTGAAGGATGAAAGTGGTCGTGGGTTCGAATCCCACCGGGGGCATGAATTTTTCAGTTTCAATTGCCAGAGGTACTCAAGTTCCCCGAGAGATGGCAGCTCTCCAACGGCATCACGCAAAAATACACGCTGGAGATTGGAAACTGTCTGCCTCTAGAAAATGCCGTCTCTGGTAGAAAGTTGAGATGGAAAAAGAAGAAAACTCACTTGACGATTTATTCCCACGATGAAAGCATCGGAGCTGACATTTCAGAGGCATCCCGCTCTCCGTTGACGACAGTGAAACCCCATGGAGTTTCAGCCGTCGTCTGCTACGCTGATCCATAAGTTGGCTTCGTCAACGGAGAGCGGGATGCCTCCGAAACACCAGCTCCGCTGCATTCAAAAGTGGAGTGAGTCTTCTTTTTAAATTTGGGATACAATAATTTCATATTTCTCCTAAATTTTTGGAGCAGTTGATTCAGGAACGTTGTCAAAAGGAACACCAAGCAGCAGGTTGACAAGTAAAATGGATTAAATGAGGTTTGGTTCGAATTGGCCTGGCGCACCAAAATGGTTCCATGAAGAGCCACCATTTTCCGAGCGCATTTCTGTCTTTTCTTTTTCAACGAAACATTTCCATTTTGCTTTTTTCTGGTGCAATCTTTCTATTTTTGCAGAAACTTCCCACTTCTTTCCGGAAAAATTTCCACAGTTTTTCCACCACCTTATCCATTTTCTTTTTAATTTCTTCGCATGAAAAATCGTTTTGTCTTTTGTTTGCAACTTCCTACTATTTTTTTCTTGAGGTCACTCTTACCAGAGGCCAGTTTTGACATGTTGAATCATGTTTGTACGAGTACATGTTAAGGGACCACAATATTGGGTCCTGCAATGTTAACATGATGCAGCATGCTTGTGGAGAGAGGAGGGCGAGCGAGCGAGAGAGAGAGAGGGGGGAGGAGGGAGGGAGAGGGGGGAGAGAGGGAGGGAGAGAGAGAGGGGAGAGATGGAGCGCATTTCAAATATGCTCGCATCATTTTCTCATTGGTCCACGCTTCATTTTGTCAATTTTAGCAGATTCTTATCCAGTCAATCCAAGAGATTTCGAAATACCTTTGCCGTTTGCACTCTAAAAATTCATTCATTTCCATTAGATAATTTTAATTCAATTCAGTCATTCATTCTCGTATTTGCTATAATTTTTGAACATACCATTGATAAGCCAGCCAAAAAAACAAAAAGACATTGAGTACCTTGCACTGCCCACAAATCTGAGCAACCCGAAGCATCGTCGTTTATGCCCCGCAGGGTTCATGCCGGGAGCGAAAAAAAATATAGGATTTTCAACCCAAAAAAATAGGATTTTTAACTGCAGAAAAATAGGATCTCCAACCCAAAAAATAGGATTTTCAACTCAAAAAACTAGGTTTTCAACCCCAAAAATGGGGAAAAGGATCTCATCTTTCTTTTTCATGCAAAAATCTTTGCATGAATAACCACCGGGGGGCGGAGGAAGGGACTCATTGGAAACACAATTTTTGTTTTCCTTTTGAAAAAGAATTTTTGTTTTCTTTCCGAATCGAATCCAAAAACTACAAAATAACATTATGAAACATTGTGAAACAATAATGAATTATGAAAAAACATCAATTGAATTCAAAAAATAGGATTTCTATAGGCAACAAGGAAAAATAGGAAAAAAAATAGGAAAAAAAGCTTTTGTTCAAAAATATAGGAAAAATAGGAAAAAATAGGACCGCATGAGGCCTGATGCCCCGCCTAAAATAATTTGTTCCAATAATTACACCTCCACAAATAGAGTGGTGGAGAGGGAACAGCACAATGACAGACATTGAAAAAAAAAGAAAAGAGAAAAGAATATGCTGAAAAACAGCACTCTTTATAAAAGGAAAAAAATAAACAAAAAAATCAAACTATGTAACACAAAGGGACCAGAGTGTTATCATTGGAGCTGGTGCGACCAGCTGTCATCCATCTGTGAAAATGGAGGATTGTGGATGAATCGGACAGAAGCCCATTCCAGTCGTCGATAGTTCGGGGGAAAAATAATGCCATTGCCAGTGCGACGTTCCGTTGGCTTCAATGAGTAGCCAGAAGGCATGGAGGATTTAATGCTGCAAGATACAAACTGACCCAGCAGATTAAGCTTACGCTTTTTTCAATGGGATGCAAGGGTAGGTAAATCAAGATATCTCAGAATGCATGTGCAACTAATTCGGGTATCGTCGATACCAGAATTAAATTAAATTGAATTAAATAAAGTGATTCAAATGTTTGGTCGCAAAATATGCCAAATGGGGTGGCCTTCCACCAACCACAACAAAACAAACTTGAAAGCCTTTAAATTCACAAAAACATAGGTAATCTGCTACTGCCCAAGATACGTATATATTCTCAGGCCAAAAGTAAAGGGTGTCTCATTTAATGTTGCGCATTTTTTATTGCTTTTTGAACCGCCGCAGTGCTTTTAAATGGAAATCGTGCAAAAAAGAAACCAGATTTTTATCGTTGTTTTTGACACATTTCATATTTTTATTTTGCCTTTGGTGAGAATGGAAAAAATCATCAGAAATCTTTTTTCAGTCACAGCTCCATGGAAAATGGCTGGTCCAACGGATGAAAACCTTCCAATTTCATGGAATTAACGAATTTTCCAGAAACAAGTTCCACAAATTTCGACTCCTACTGGAATTTACGCACACTTGTCTGTTGAAAGCTTTTCCATTTTTCATGAAATCAGGTGAGAAATGTTCCAGCAAACAAGATATTTTGTATTTGTCATTTATTTAAGTTTCGCTTAAAAATTTCTCAATAGATGGCAGCACATGACGTTGAGGAACACCCTATGCTGTTTAATGCTTTCTTTTCAAACCAGCTGGTCAAAAAAGCAAATGGGACGCTCACACGTGACAAATTCAACTTCTTTTTCGGAGAGCCTGCTAGAGGACGGTGCTGCTTGTGGTATTTCTCTTTGATGGACGAGACGGCACTCAGCGCTGAAAATCCACCTTTTCCAAAACCAGTTAACTTGTGGAAATTTGGAAGGCATTTTTTTTTTTACTGTGGGGTCTTAATTTATTATTTGAGCCTCAGTTCCCCACTATGTGGGGATGAGGTTAAAATAGAAAATTTCAATGCTTTGTGGCTGTTTGTGGAAAAACAGGAAAGTTGTCATTTTTGACTCTCACCCAGATTTTCAGTTTTCCGTTAAATCGTTGCTCCAGTTCTGCCGAGAAGGGAAAATTCCGTTCTTGACTTTGTTACCCGAAGTTTCTCTATTTTATGAGAAATCTTTGCACCTGTTTGGGGAAAAGCAACTTCGGGCATCCCTCAGACTAAACAATCTTTGTCGCTGAATCAAAGATACCCTGTTTGTCGGTTACATTACCTACAAAGGTTAATCATTATTCGCCCCGAAATTCTCCACGAAATATGCTTTGCCCTAGAGGGAAAATATTTTCATCGAACCAAAGAAGCATGCCTGAACTTCTTCCAAATGCCTTGGTGCAGAAACTTTGTGGGCACGCCACGCAAGACAATGCGGGTCTGGATTCAGCTTACAGTTCCTGGCAGCCCCAGCCACATTTCACAACAAAACATGACTCTGAATGCCTTGAGATGCCATTTGAAAACCCAAATTTATCAAAAGGCTTCAACTTTTTGGAGACTCCGTCCCCCAGATGCCCCTCAAGAGGAGGTATGGCGCCACCCAGACCTTCTGCACCAGGTACCCTGCAAGTAGTTTCCTGATTTAAGGCCATTTTAGGATCGATGACACGATATGATCGCTGCCGCTGGTGTTGTGCGACTTTATCAGTCGCGCAACACCAGCGGCAGCGATCATATCCTTCATCAGACTGAAAAAGACCCCAGCCCAGGGGTCGAAACGTCGTCAGAAAAATCGTGACATCGATCCTAATCCTAATATGGCCTTAAATCATGTAACTACTTACCTACAGTGTTTGTGAAATGGATCGTGGCGCCAGACACAATTTAAGGTACCCCACCTTGCCATCCCTGAAAACAACCAGAGACATTTCAACTCCAAAACTAACTGCTTTTGCTGTGGAAAGAGCTCGAGTTTAACTTACGGTTAACATTTTGTCAGCAGATGGCAGCACATTTCAGTGGATGACCAGTTCAAACTTTAAGAAATGTATTGCACGTAATGACATCTGCAGCATGGCAGAAATTAAATCAAATGGCCTGCTTTATCACATCAATCTTGTTGTTGAGTCAGCCGTGCCGTCTACCTCAAGGGACAAAGTCTGCAGACAGGGAACAGAAATCAAGAATGCTTTGGTGAAGGGGTGGGGAGAGCCACGGTCGAAGATGGACCCCAACGACGGGCCACAGCCTTGCATTGACCTGCATGACCCGTAAAGCCTTGCATTGCACTACAGCGGGGCGTGGGTCTGCTGAGGGGGTAACCTATCCTTTCCATCCCTATATCCTTTTCCTTCCTTTCCTTAATCCCACATCCTGCCGAAACAAGTCCAGGCCAAATAAAGGCCTGGCAATGTCTAGCCTGGAGCACAAGGGCTTTTAACTCAAGCTCCATTCCCTTCTCTTCGGAGGAGGAATCTGGCCTCCGGCCCCCTACTCAAGCCCCCCCCCCCCGGACCCCAACGACTTGATCAGCGACGGTGAAGAATCCCAAATCGGAGATCCAGGCAGGCCGAAGACCCAAGCCTCCCTGTTTTCCACAAGCCTCCCTGTTCCTGAGTGTGAGACGGACCGTCAAAACCGGTTCCTAACAGTCCCCATGATGGAGCAGGGAAACCCGCTGCTATGCCAGCAGGTTTGGAGAGTGCGCTGGCACTCAGGTGAGCTGGTGCCTAGGCTGCTACCGGACTTGAGGAGTGCCCACTCCTTTCGAGAAAGGTTAGCAAGACTATCATGCAGCAGGAGAAGTCAAGTGACAGGACAACCATCCAGCCTGTCACTGGTGAAAGAGTATCTCTTCCCCTCCAACTTCCCATCCTTGTAGGTTTTTTTTATCTCCCCTCTTTCCTATACTTTTATTTTAACTTTATTCCCCGTTCCCGCTGGGTTGGATTTGGGATCCGTACTTTTTAAAGCGGATACCGGCACGTCGATGAGTGAGGGGAAAGACCCGTGAAAGACCCCCTACCCCGAACCCCGTCTGGTGGCAGCACACAGGGAACAGAAATCAAGAGCTTCACGAATGATTTGATAAGAGGGTCCCTTGAAGGAGCTGAAGGGCTCTCGTTTTTTTTTTTTTTTTTTTTTTGCACCCACAGCTTCTATCTGGGGCTGCAAGGAGGGGTTTTTTATCTGGTCCGAAAGGACAGGGTTTACCCCCTACCTCCAGGGCAACGCCATATGCGATCGACCAACCCTGGTTCCCAGCTGGTACAAATAAAAAACAAACCAGTTAGATGAGAGGATGTGGAAGTTAGATGAGAGGATGTGGAAAAAGGCTTTCCTTGAAGACTTCCTTCCACATCCTCTCTTTATTTGGCATGCATCTCATAGGGGTTGCAAGAAAGGGGTTTTAAATCTGGCCCTCACGGGCTTGGTTTCCCCCTTCCTCCCCCAGCGACGACCGATACCATTCGCACAAACGGGGGTTTAAATCAACAAAAAAAACCCCAGCGCTTACAAGTCCCATGCTCTTGCTAACCTCAGCGCCAGACAAACCCCAGCGCATAATAGCCTCATGCTCCTACATCAACAAAAAAAAACATTTGATGAAAACAGGGCCCCAGAGCCGCTGGCTTGTTGGGGAAGCCAGATGAGAGGATGTGGTTAAAGGAATTCCTTTCAGATTCTCCTTTTTCCTCTTTTGATTGCATGCAAGGAGGGGTTTTCTTATCTGATCCTCACCGACTGGGATTTCCACATTTTAAAATCAACTTAAAAAGACCCAGGCCAGTCCTTGACAGTGCAAAGATTCCAGAACCACTGAATGGAAGGAACTGATAAAAAAAAGGGTTTCTCGTGAGATTTCCTTCAAAATCCTTTGGGCAGCACTGAGGGGGTTTTCATCTGGCCCATCGGATTGGGTCTTCCCCTGCCTGCAGCACAGGGCTTTGACATCTGATCGATGGTGGTCATAAAACAACAAAAAAAACCCATGATTAGGATAGAATCTGAATGCCAGCTTAAGGTTTCTCTGGCCAATGTGACGGCCGCATGAGGATTGAGGAGACTGGAGTCCGAATGAAGAGCACAATTACATACAATTCCTGCCGATGTCAAAAATTGTGATCGGTAACTGCTGAAGCTGCTGAAAAAAATGTGCCAAGATGTTGGAAAATAACGAAACTCAATAACCGCGGGAAAACAGAAGCTCACACCAGCCTAGTTGTATCTGTGGACTGTGGGCATCACAAAAGATTGCATTTCGAAAACGAAAACAAAACAGGATTGTACAGTGCCGGGAAAATTAATGGAACCACACATGCAATTTAAATGCAGTTTCGGTAGTCAATGATATTTTTGATTCCGCGACGAAAATTTAGCACCAAAGGTATTCCTTTGTAGTCCAACGAAACGAAGAAGAAAAAAATCGAAAGTGTTTTTTCTAAAATATATGCAATAAAATTGTTGAAGCAAAACTTGTGAAACAGATGTCACAACATGTTGATGAAACACAACACTTTTTCTTTGTGAAAAAAGGACGCAAGAAAAGGAAAGTTTCGGAGGCAACACCATTGCTGCCATTTAATTTACGTTAGTGGCTCCATTAATTTTCCCGATGCCGTACGAGTACACTAAACTGGAAGAGAAAACAATGTTCCAGGGCGTGGCGGTCGGCCCGCCACCTGGGTGTACGACCAGAAAGCAATTTGACAAGCAAGCAAATCTCAGTGCAATAGTGAGCATGCCGACACAAAAATAGAAAAAGGTCCGTTTAGCTCGGGATACAAATGGCCATCGGTGGCCGTTATTACCGACAGAGTGAAAAAGGCCACCAGCTTTGTTCCAAATCAGTGATCGATCACGCCGAGAACGAAATCGACTGCAAAACAATCCAAAGGCAACACGGGACAGTCACCTGTTGTGAAATGTTGCTGTGCTATGAAAGGGATATTTTGGCTGGGGTGTAAAAGATGTTGTTTTATGTAACTTGCGCTTAAAAATTAGTCAAAAGATGGCAGCACATGGCAGTCGAGGACCACCCTATGCTTATTTGAAATGCATTACCTTCAAAGTTACTGGGTATTTTGTGAATGGAAGGTTTGCAAGATATAACGCAAGCTCCATTCATCGGAACGCCCATTTTAAAGTATTTTAAGTTTAGGGAGTGGATTTCTCTTTGACGGGGAATCATTGTTGAAATTCTACTGCTTTTGACACTCCCAGATTTGTGGTAATTCCAACATTATCTATTCTATTTCTATTTTTAATTATTATCCAAATTATTTGTCGCCTTGTGCTCCACTAAGTGGAGCATGAGGTATCAGGCTCAAGTAAATTCTCAGATGAATCAATTGTCATGATTTTCTGAAAAACCGAAAGGTTAATTTTTTCCAGGATGCGGAAAAGTGCAATTTTTCCGAAAAAAAAAAAACCTTTCAATGTTTCAGTTTTTTGGAAATATTCCCAATTTTTCAACTTAAAACTTCGAGAAGACATTGCTACACAAGCCCCTGCCACAGGGTCCTGTCCCCTAGACCCCAATTAGCTCTCCACCCCACAGTGTGCCAGCCAGTACACACTTGACCCATCTCTCCCAGTTATGCAGAGAACGGAATCCGCTGGTGGTACCCTGCCTTTCTTTCTGTCAGGGGCAGGGATAACCAACTCCCTTGCCTCCCCCAGAGGCAAGTGTTACGAGGGGACATTATCGTCGCATTGGTCACATCCTTTGATATCTTTCGAATGGCATCCAACCTTTTGATTATTTTTTTCACATGCTGTTGCTCATATAACGTAATTATGCCTTATTTTCAATTAGAGTGGTGCTCAAAAGTTTCTTATTTGATGTCTCAGAGCCCCACTTGGTCAAGTGGGGATGACATGAGCAGTTATCCCCACCTGATTGAAGGGGTTGGTAAATAATTTGCAACAGGCATAGCTGTGCCATAAATTCAAATGTTAGGCATATTTTGGTGATGGGCATGGCCAAAATACAGCCACATGTCCATCAAACATCTGGCAGTCCCTCTTTCGATCAAGAAATGAGTAGGTAGGTACGAATAGGAGGTCGCAGGGTCAGAGGAACGATGTGCTTTGTCAAATGTTTGGTTATCTTTTGAGTTAACCCCATTTCGATGGCTGACCATGCTTGATTGGAAGCTAGTGTGCAAATCTGTCCACCCTTTCAAGCAAACACAAAACCTACACTCTAAACACGAAGTTCAGGTTGGAACACCATATTTTAACATGGGCTAAGACAGGAAGTGTTCTTTTAAGAACATTAATGGAACACTTGGTGCATTTTTGGAACACATTTGAGTGTTCCAAATCGCTTATGTGTTCCAATTTTGTCACAGATTTGGAACACTCAGTGCGTTCCAAGAGTAGACAGTGTGTTCCTATAAAATGTTCTTAAAAAAACACTTCCTGTCTAACCCCATGTTAAAATATAGTGTTCCAACCTGAACTTTGTGTTTCAGAGTGTACCTCTTGCAAAACAGGCTTCTAAAATAAGTCCTTGAACTTCTGGACAGGCAGAATTTTAGCGCAAGAAAGTCGCTTCGTTATCATGTCCAGCCATAAGTTAGGTATAGTGGGGTTGCAATTATTCACACCTTTTTACAAGCCATTTACAACTTTACTTACAGACGTTTAGTGGCATATTCAATATGCTATCGTTCACAATGTTACCTGTTCTTGCGTTGCTATCTAGTCACATGGGTTTCTCCATTCACAGTTGCCTCCAAACCTTTTTTCATTCTTCCGTTTACTCTCTTGCAGGCGGTGGAAACAAAAGTGGCAGACAGCATTCAAAGTAGAATTAAAATGTCAGAAAGAATTTTGAAAAGAATCTTGACATTCGCCATTCGACAGGCTTGTCCTTTCCCAGTCGCACCACTTCTGAAGCGGAAACAAGAGCATCAAAACAGGTTTTTTGCAATTCTCGTTCCTCAAGGATCAGGACACAGCTCAGTCGGTGGATCTGGGAGCGGAGCCCCACATTAATAATTGAGGTCTAGGGTGGGGACTCTGCAGGTTCCAGGGGCAGATCCCCTGTGGGGGGGTCTGGGGGAACTCCCACAAGCTGAAAGCGTAGCCATAAATGATGAAGTTGTACAGCTGAGACCGCCATTGCGAAATTACGTAGTTCAAGGAGACGAATAGCTTCAATATTCCCCACATCACATCTCAGTTTTATTGCAAATGTTTGCGAGTTTGTATTTCAAAATTTTTGAGGTGGCCAAGAAATCGTATAGCATGCTCTCCCGGAAAGGGGCAAGTCCCTGAGGTGGGGCCTACGAGTACATGGCCGCCCCGCACGCAGACAGTCTGAGAATCGTTTGAACAGCAGAAACAGCAGTTTGAGCCATCTGTGCGGTTGCGGATAAAATTGCGTGTGGCGCATCCAATGACATTTTATTTTGGAGTGCGAAGAAAGTTCTCAGCAAAATTTGAGTTTTCCAATCAATGTCCCTGCTCTTCGGTCTTCGTGCTTTCAGATTGATGGTTTTGTCCAAGATGGTTTTGTCGATC
>JASGXE010012196.1:0-14246 GCA_030068105.1 Sinentomon sp. SZTP_YWyxl
GCACATTTCCCTGTGGAACCCCAGAAGTGACAAGTGATTCGTCAAGTTTGATATTTCAACAGACTCTGGTTCTGTTTGATAAAAATTGGCAATCAGTTTCTAGATGAAGGACGTTGGACCGAAGATTTCAATTTACCCAAAAGTTTACAGTGGAGAACTAAATCAAACGCATTTTGAAAATCGAGAAAAATGGCATGGGTGCGCCCGCTCCTGTTGTCCAAATTCCTTGCAATTTCGTCGACTGAAAGTAAAACTTGCGTCTCGCACGACATTTTTTCCCTGAAACAAAATTGGTTGAGATGAAGATTTTTATTTCTATGCAGGCAATTCCGAATGAAGGTGAAAAGGACTGCTCGAAAATTTAGAGCAATTGATGAAATGGGGCGATAACTGTCGGGACGATTGCCGGGCATATCTTTCGTTCTGATCGGAATCACCAGTGCTCTCTTCCAGTCCAGCAGATGATCCCCGTTGTGAATGAGTTGTGAGAAGAACGACTGTGAGGTGAGGACTGCGCTTAATGAAGGAGCCTTCTTTAAGCAAGGAATCATTTTCTGTGATCGACACACGGCTTTGAAACCCAGAAAATATCAAGCTACTTGTCAAAGTTGATTGGCAATAACTGAAGGATCGTTATGTGGTAAGGATAATATAGATTGAACAACCAAAATATAAGCGTTCATAAACTGCATACGTACACAAATCAATGCAAGCAATAAAAAGGACTAATTTGTTGACGTCTTCCACTGCGTGTTCTTCCCGCCTGTTCAACAGAACAGCACTGAACAAGCGCACAAAAGGCAGATGCCAAAGCAATTCCGTCTCACACACCATCGAATCTTCTCCATGGCTGGTTCCAAATTACCCCAGCCAACAGCGGATCCATTCTAAAATTTTCGCATTGTCAGCAAATTCAACAAGTCAACCCAAATGGAAAGCAGTGCAAAGCGGCCACTGGTAATCATTGTTGACTCAAAAGCGCCACTGCTCTTTAAAAGCTACGACAAGAAACCAATTCAGCCACACTTCCTCGCCTGACATCCAGACTCTGATCGCCTTCTGGTCATTTGTCAGTGAAACAGCGCTTCTCAAGGGTCGAAAGATGAACGGCAAGCTCGCTCTTATCCTGTTAGTGGTGGTCGGCTGTATTGTCAGCAGTTCGGCAAGGTACCACGGACACAGACGGGTACCACAGAGGCATCGGCCGTCTTTCAACCCCGGCAGACCAATTCCCTACTGGCCAAGGCCAATTTCTTCCCCCTATGTCAACAGGCCAGTTCGACCAGTTCAGAGGCCACCCACAGCGGTAGAAACGCCTCCAGCTGAGATACCAGAGGAGGTAGCACCAGAGGTTCCTGAGGTGGACGCGGAAGTACCAGAAGTAGTTGATGAGGTTCCACCAGAGGAAGTTGAAGAGATAGCACCAGAAGTGCCTGAAGAGATTGAAGAAGTCGCACCGGAAGAACCAGAGGAAGTTGGAGAGGTAGCACCAGAAGTGCCTGAAGAAATTGAAGAAGTCGCACCGGAAGAACCAGAGGAAGTTGGAGAGGTAGCACCAGAAGTGCCTGAAGACATTGATGAGCTCGGACCAGAAGCGCCAGAGGTTGAGGGAGAGGTGCGCCCAGAAGAGCCTGAAGAGATTGTAGACCTTGAAGTGGAAATACCAGTGGATGTTGAAGAGGAAGGCGCCGATGAAGTCGAACTGGAACCCTAAGAGGATGAATAACGTGGTCAACTGCGCATAGACAAATTTCTCCATTCAAAAATGCCTTCATCTGGACCATGGCATGAACGGTACGTTTTTGGGCAGCAGAAAGTAGTAGATTCACTAAAATGGTACACAACTGGAACTTATCGATTTGCATATTGCAAATATCAGAGATAAGACTGACACAAAGGCAAAACATAGGAACCAAAATTGCCACTTTCAGTGTCATTGGTATGATTTGGAAGTATTTTAGTAAGCAGAAAAAACAGGCCGCTGGAAAAGTAAATCACAACTGATAAAACCGGATGCTATTTTTATCGTGGAATCCTGTGAGGGAATCAACCTTCGAGGAACCTTTGAGGGAATCAATCAAACCAACTGAGAGGTGTAGACTTTTGTTGAGATTTGTGACGATAATAATAAAAAACAATCATGTTGCTGACATCCAAACTTTATTTCTTTGTTGGCAATAAGTTCAAAGGACCGAACCCTTACACTTCCTTAGAAATGCAAGTGTCTGTTTAATGGTAAGCATCCGCACATTTGTAAGAACTATCTGTAGGTGAGTGGAAATTGTTTTTTTTTTTTTTGAAAAGACGTCGGTGTATTTTGTATGCTGAGCTTATCCTAGTTACCCCAACTAGGAAGTATAGAAGTGAAAGTGGATGGAATGAATAGCAAGTGCTCCCCACTTCTTCCGCAAGAAGTGGAAACCAGTGACCGCGTGAATGATTGGTACCCAGCTCCCGGCTTCCGGCCGCATGTTTACATAACGGACACCAACATCAGATGGCAGCAAGCGTTTGTGCAAGTATGCTCGATTGGGGCACCATATTCGCAAGAAAATCCTTCATTATTTTGTTCAATAAACCTATCTGAACCTGACCTAACCCTGTTCCCAACCCTATCTCTGTCTCTCGGGAGATAAATGCTCGCTTGGGGCCCCTGCCTGCCATCTGATGTTGGTGTCTGTTGTGTAAATATGCCTCCCGGCCCAGCAACGATTTGTGATCAATTCTGTTGATAGATTTCTTGTGGCAAACGTCGCATTTCAACGGCCAATGACACTAATAACGTATCTATGTTGTTCTTTTCGTTGTTGCATCCAATTCTGGAATTGACTATTTTGGCTGAATTGACTTATTGGATCGAGTCGCGGAATGAATGGTGAAAACGGGAGTAAATGTGTTTTTTTTTATCTATCCAGGCAGATACTCGAATGTATCCGCATTTTAAACAATTGGCAAAAATGAGAATTCTCCATTTTTCAGAAAATAAGCCTTGCATTTTTTCTCGGACAACTGTTTTCTCGTGCACTTTTCATTTCTATTAGACAAATTAGTTACTTGCCATCGTCTTTATTTTGCTTCAGAAAATGAGCAGAATGTTTTTTTTATTTTGTTCACTATGATGACAGACAAATTGTACATTTTCATAATTTCCCTTTTTCAGAAAATAAGGAAACGAAGAAAAATAACGATTTCAGTCAGTGATATTTACGCACCTGAAATAGACGTGGAAGCCGGCAAAAGCACTTTTCGCAACCATTCAACAACCATTTGGAGATGCCATTCAACCGATGATGAACCATTTCAACGAAATTCCACACCATCAACTTCGCAATATCTCATTCATCTTTACTTTCTTCATTCAGAAAATACAATCTTTTCTATTATTTCAAGCCGGTACCTTTTTGTTTGATTTTCGTTGCGGTGATTTGATGATTAATAATCATCGAACTGTCTCCTGTTGGTCAAATGTATAGCGGCGGCGGAATTGATGTACCTGCTCATATAGATACAGTAAGCGCCGTAAGTTTCTCGTCATATGGACCATCATGTTTTGTGAATCCTGCCATCCCCTAGCTGTGCAACTGGGTATTTGGAGTCGGAATCTCGAGTAGCAGTTTCTGTCGGCCACCTCCTCCGAGTAGTTGGTGGTCTCGAATAAATAAAATAAATAAACAAGAATTAACCAATGGTCGTTGGTGTTTCTCATACCGCCGCCATGTTGCGACCAAAACCACCATTTTTAGAACGAACGCCAATCTTGAACACCCTGCCTTCACTCTGGCTGATGAGCACAAACGGGAGGATAGCCACCTTGCCGCAATAAGCGTCAATTTCACAGCCACGGTGCAAGAAAACACGCAAACCCTGGTCGTCGTCCAATTGACGGGAGACTTGTGGCGCATCATACGATATATAAAAAATTGCGACTGATCAGATTTTCACAAAATCTCCATGCTGCAGAAATTAAAGATCCTCTTTTATAGCTGAGGTCAGATTCTGACATCTCCAGAAAGCTTTCTTGAAATTTGGCGCTTTAATTTCTACCGCCTGCGTAAGAATAAAAAGAAAGAAAAGAGTTTCGGAGGCAACAGTTAAATGAGAAAAACACGAGTAGGCCTACATTAATTCCGCCGCTGTGAAATTGCTCCTTTTTTAAATCTGTCAATTGCGAGAGAATAATCCGTCAGTCGGAAAAAGGACACACTCCACGCTTGCTTGGGTCCACACGTTTTCATTTTGCCATAGACCTGAATCTGGACAATCGCGCCCATAGTGACGTCATCACCTCTTGCTATGTCGTAAGAGTCTTGTCTGTCAGACTCCGGCTGCTTTCTGATGCTTCATAAATGTAAAGCAGATGCAGCAAGACCTCCATTCCATTGAACAATTGGATAAGACATGAGCATGGGGGAAATGTGAGGAGTCGTTAGAGAAACTGCAACAGCAGAAAGCCATCAACAAGGCGAGAGATACCAGTGGAACCGAAAAGGAGACGGGCGCAGGTGGGGGGTTTCAATTATGGCACGAATGTGTGTTGTAGCGGATGGGACATTTTGAATCGTGGACAATGCAAAGGGAGCAGCAAGCAGAAATGAGATTTTTTGTTCCTATTTCACAAGGCATGCACTTTTTATGGAAACCTTTCTTCAGACTCCGATAGATTGGCCAATCGGTCGGAAATCCTTCGCTTGTCAAATGACACAGAAATACCACGTGAAGGGGGTGTCCTATGAATAATTTAACTCAGTAAAACTCAGGATCACACATGCACTCACAGACCAGCTGACAAAAATGATCTGCATTTCCGGACCCGTTGATCTGCAGCCGTTGCGTTGAAGATTTTACCGCAAGCACATTTCGGATCGGTGCAACCACAGGAAAATTCAAACATTTCATCTTTTGACCCTGACTTCATTGTGGATTATTAATAAAAGTGGAAAGGGCCCTTTCCTACACCATCGGGCAACTGCTAAGCTTTTTTTTGACGTTGCTGTCACTTTCCAAGGCGACCTTTGCGTGCGGTGAAATCCTCCCCTACCCTCTTCTCCAGATGAGCACCTCTGTATACTTAAAAGTCGTCCCAAGGCAGGCGTGCTCAGAACAGGTTCAACCATCAAAAAGCAAATCATGGAAATGCCCTCTGCACCGTTGGAACAGGGGGTACAAAGGAGGGTAAAGGAAGCTTTTATACAGGCAGCGTTCATGTCTTTATTGCAAGCACGCATCATAAAGCAAGCATAACAATCGAATGACAATTCAACACAGAAGACAACGTAAAAACAACATAGATATGTAAGATTGATTTGTGTAATAATTTCCAATTGGCTGCACAGTACATGGTGGTGCTAAATGAAAAATTCATACTTTTCTGTAATCCTGGTATCCCATTCGCCTTTCCAAAATGATCATTTGAGTAATTTGACCCCAACAACAGCCATTTCGCGAGTCATGCATGAAAGGCGAAGAGTGGTTCCAGAAAGGATGTCCCAAAGGCAGACGCAACTTCTGTCCCGTTTGATCTTAAAACTTTGTTTCGTCTCTGTCGTCGACGCCTCTTCCCGCTTCCAACTCAGCAAGTAGAAAACATTCAGGCCAAGTGAAGTAGATGAAAACGGCACATTTTATTGGAACACCCTTTCGATTTCCATTTGAAAAATATTTCTAACCAATATTTTTATTTAGGATTCGCAAGGTGCGTCGGGACTTTCAGTTTGCAGCCACTGCCATTCCGAGTTTATATTCTTATACAGTGCCGAGAAAATTTTCTTCGACAACCAAGCTCCCAAGCACGAGTTAATAAAAGGTCATTGCTGAACAAAATCACTCCATAGAAATTAATGTTTTCATTTTTATCCTTTGCTGTGGCCCTACACTAAAAATTATGCGAGCACACGCAAGAGCGGACGAACCAAAATGGGAAAACAAGGAAAGCGTAATTTCCTCGGCTCTGCATTGCATAAAGTTAAGCAGCGAAGTCGTACAGACTCGAAGACATTTTTGGCACCAGCTGTCCGTGACATCGAGGGAAAGTGAACATGTCAGCAAGACCATTTGTGCAGCAAAAACCACATTAAGTGGTCCTTGCTGGTAGCCTTATATGACAGAGGAAAAACGTTTCACTAGAGGAAAGATAATCCGACAGTGTTGATGATTTGATAAACAGCGTCGTCCGTTCGAAAATGCTTTCAAATTCGTTCCATTCTGTTGGTCATCCCGTCCATGACAGTTCGTTGACCAGGGATCGCCGATGGAAATGACCGAACAGTCATCGAGATTCATATCAGTTGCGGGTATCGTTTGTCCCTTCCGTCGCAGCTTGCTGTACGAAACGCCCTTGAAACGCCCTTGAAACGCCCTTGAAACGCCCTTGTAATGCAGACGGCGCAATCCAACTCCTTCTATTATGAAACGGGACCACCAACCTTCGCAGGCTGAAGACGAAAGCGATCGACCTGAGAGCGTTTGAAGGAGACGTCACGTGGTGAGCAGGCACATATACCTACATCAAATGAACGGGTCACAGCTGAGGTCACTTCGTTTCGTCCTCGGACAGTTGAAGGCACGTCTGAAAGAGGGAATACTGTCGACCACCAAATTCAACCGATCCGAACTGTTCAACTGGCTGCCCTGAATCAGATCGTGTTTGACTTGCTGGTCCGAAGTGTGTGAGCATACACTCTGAAAACGAAACAGTCAAAGAGATTCAATCAGCAAATGAGTGAACAGTGAAGCGCAGACACGTTATGATGCGATTTTCCGAATCAAAAGCTGCAATTTGACACATCATTCTTGATGTGTGTTGCATACGCCATTAATTTTGCAGGCGCAATATACGGAGCCATTCAGAATAGCTGGGCCATAGGAGAGTTTTTCAGACTTTTGAAAGCATGGGGCAATGTAATTCCCCATTTCACATGCGCCGCAAAACACATTACACGAAGGAATGCATTTAACGGCGCTTACTAGATGGGGAATAACATTGCCCCGTGCTTCAAAAGTCTGACATAAATCTCCAATGGCCCGAGTATTTAGAATGGCTGTGTAATTCCACAAAGAAACCCCTTTTCCGAATCAAAAGCTTCAATTTGACACATCATTCTTGATGTGTGTTGCATACGCCATTAATTTTGCAGGCGCAATATACGGAGCCATTCAGAATAGCTGGGCCATAGGAGAGTTTTTCAGACTTTTGAAAGCATGGGGCAATGTAATTCCCCATTTCACATGCGCCGCAAACACATTACAACACGAAGAATGCATTTAACGGCGCATACTAGATGGGGAATAACATTGCCCCGTGCTTCAAAAGTCTGACATAAATCTCCAATGGCCCGAGTATTTAGAATGGCTGTGTAATTCCACAAAGAAACCCCTTTTCCGAATCAAAAGCTGCAATTTGACACATCATTCTTGATGTGTGTTGCATACGCTATAAATTTTGCAGGCGCAATATAATTCCACAAAGAAACCCCTTTTCCGAATCAAAAGCTGCAATTTGACACATCATTCTTGATGTGTGTTGCATACGAGATAATTTTTGCAGGCGCAATATAATTCCACAACGAAACCCCTTTTCCGAATCAAAAGCTGCAATTTGACACATCATTCTTGATGTGTGTTGCACACGCTATAAATTTTGCAGGCGTAATTTTGTTCCACGCAGAAACCCCTTTTTCCGAATCAAAAGCTGCAATTTGACACATCATTCTTGATGTGTGTTGCATACGCCATTAATTTTGCAGGCGCAATATAATTCCACAAAGAACCCCCTTTTCCGAATCAAAAGCTGCAATTTGACACATCATTCTTGATGTGTGTTACACACGCTATAAATTTTGCAGGCGTAATTTTGTTCCACGCAGAAACCCCTTTTCCGAATCAAAAGCTGCAATTTGACACATCATTCTTGATGTGTGTTGCATACGCCATTAATTATTTGCAGGCGCAATATAATTCCACAAAGAAACCCCTTTTTCCGAATCAAAAGCTGCAATTTGACACATCATTCTTGATGTGTGTTGCATACGCCATTAATTTTGCAGGCGCAATATAATTCCACAAAGAAACCCCTTTTCCGAATCAAAAGCTGCAATTTGACACATCATTCTTGATGTGTGTTGCATACGCTATAAATTTTGCAGGCGTATTTTTTTCCACACAGAAACCCCTTTTCCGAATCAAAAGCTGCAATTTGACACATCATTCTTGATGTGTGTTGCATACGCTATAATTTTTGCAGGCGTAATTTTTTTCCACACAGAAACCCCTTTTCCGAATCAAAAGCTGCAATTTGACACATCATTCTTGATGTGTGTTGCATACGCCATTAATTATTTTGCAGGCGCAATATAATTCCACAAAGAAACCCCTTTTTCCGAATCAAAAGCTGCAATTTGACACATCATTCTTGATGTGTGTTGCACACGCTATAAATTTTGCAGGCGTAATTTTGTTCCACGCAGAAACCCCTTTTTCCGAATCAAAAGCTGCAATTTGACACATCATTCTTGATGTGTGTTGCATACGCCATTAATTTTGCAGGCGCAATAAAATTCCACAAAGAAACCCATTTTTCCGAATCAAAAGCTGCAATTTGACACATCATTCTTGATGTGTGTTGCACACGAGATAATTTTTGCAGGCGTAATTTTGTTCCACGCAGAAACCCTTTTCCGAATCAAAAGCTGCAATTTGACACATCATTCTTGATGTGTGTTGCATACGCCATTATTTTGCAGGCGCATATAATTCCACAAAGAACCCCCCCTTTTTTCGAATCAAAGCTGCAATTTGACACATCATTCTTGATGTGTGTTGCACACGCTATAAATTTTGCAGGCGTAATTTTGTTCCACGCAGAAACCCCTTTTTCGAATCAAAAGCTGCAATTTGACACATCATTCTTGATGTGTGTTGCATACGCCATTAATTTTGCAGGCGCAATATAATTCCACAAAGAAACCCCATTTCCGAATCAAAAGCTGCAATTTGACACATCAATCTTGATGTGTGTTGCATACGCCATTAATTTTGCAGGCGCAATATAATTCCACAAAGAACCCCCTTTTCCGAATCAAAAGCTGCAATTTGACACATCATTCTTGATGTGTGTTGCATACGCCATTAATTTTGCAGGCGCAATATAATTCCACAAAGAAACCCCATTTCCGAATCAAAAGCTGCAATTTGACACATCATTCTTGATATGTGTTGCATACGCCATTAATTTTGCAGGCGCAATATAATTCCACAAAGAAACCCCTTTTCCGAATCAAAAGCTGCAATTTGACACATCATTCTTGATGTGTGTTGCACACGCTATAAATTTTGCAGGCGTAATTTTGTTCCACGCAGAAACCCCTTTTCCGAATCAAAAGGTGCAATTTGACACATCATTCTTGATGTGTGTTGCATACGCCACAATTTTGCAGGCGCAATATAATTCCACAAAGAACCCCCTTTTCCGAATCAAAAGCTGCAATTTGACACATCATTCTTGATGTGTGTTGCACACGCTATAAATTTTGCAGGCGTAATTTTGTTCCACGCAGAAACCCCTTTTCCGAATCAAAAGCTGCAATTTGACACATCATTCTTGATGTGTGTTGCATACGCATTTAATTTTGCAGGCGCATTATAATTCCACATAGAACCCCCTTTTCCGAATCAAAAGCTGCAATTTGACACATCATTCTTGATGTGTGTTGCACACGCTATAAATTTTGCAGGCGTAATTTTATTCCACACAGAAACCCCTTTTCCGAATCAAAAGCTGCAATTTGACACATCATTCTTGATGTGTGTTGCATACGCTATAATTTTTGCAGGCGCAATATTATTCCACAAAAAACCCCTTTTACGAATCAAAGCTGCAATTTTGACACATCATTCTTTGATGTCTGTTGCATACGCCATTAATTTTGCAGGCGCAATATAATTCCCCAAAGAAACCCCCTTTTCCAAATCAAAAGCCTGCAATTTGACACAACATTCTTGATGGTGTTCCACGCTATAATTTTTGCAGGCGTAATTTTATTCCACACAGAAACCCCTTTTCCGAATCAAAAGCTGCAATTTGACACATCATTCTTGATGTGTGTTGCATACGCTATAATTTTTGCAGGCGTAATTTTTTTTCCACACAGAAACCCCTTTTCCGAATCAAAAGCTGCAATTTGACACCTCATTCTTGATGTGTGTTTTGCACACGCTATAAATTTTGCAGGGCGTAATTTTGTTCCACGCAGAAACCCCTTTTCCGAATCAAAAGCTGCAATTTGACACATCATTCTTGATGTGTGTTGCATACGCCATTAATTTTGCAGGCGCAATATAATTCCACAAAGAAACCCCTTTTCCTGAATCAAAAGCTGCAATTTGAACACATCATTCTTGATGTGTGTTGCATACGGCCATTATTTTGCAGGCGCAATATAATTCCACAAAGAACCCCTTTGCCGATCAAAAGCTGCAATTTGTCGCAAAATGATGTGTGTTGCATACGCCATGAATTTAGCAGGCGCAATATACGGAGCCATTCTAAATACTCGGGCCATTGGAGATTTATGTCAGACTTTTGAAGCACGGGGCAATGTTATTCCCCATCTAGTAAGCGCCGTTAAATGCTTCCTTCGTGTAATGTGTTTTGCGGCGCATGTGAAATGGGGAATTACATTGCCCCATGCTTTCAAAGTCTGAAAACTCTCCTATGGCCCAGCTATTCTGAATGGCTCCGTATATTGCGCCTGCAAAATTAATGGCGTATGCAACACAACATCAAGAATGATGTGTCAAATTGCAGCTTTTGATTCGGAAAGGGTTCTTTGTGGAATTATATTGCGCCTGCAAAATTAATGGCGTATGCAACACACATCAAGAATGATGTTTCAAATTGCAGCTTTTGATTCGGAAAAGGGGTTTCTTTTTGTGGAATTATATTGCGCCTCAAAATTAATGCGTATGCAACACACATCAAGAATGATGTGTCAAATTGCAGCTTTTGATTGCGGAAAAGGGGTTTCTGCGTGAACAAATTACGCCTGCAAAATTTATAGCGTGTTCAACACACATCAGAATGATGTGTCAAATTGCAGCTTTTGATTCGGAAAAGGGGTTTCTGCGTGGAACAAAATTACGCCTGCAAAATTTATAGCGTGTGCAACACACATCAAGAATGATGTGTCAAATTGCAGCTTTTGATTCGGAAAAGGGGTTTCTGCGTGGAACAAAATTACGCCTGCAAAATTTATAGCGTGTGCAACACACATCAAGAATGTTGTGTCAAATTGCAGCTTTTGATTTGGAAAAGGGGGTTTCTTTGTGGAATTATATTGCGCCTGCAAAATTAATGGCGTATGCAACAGACATCAAGAATGATGTGTCAAATTGCAGCTTTTGATTCGTAAAAGGGGTTTCTTTGTGGAATTATATTGCGCCTGCAAAATTAATGGCGTATGCAACACACATCAAGAATGATGTGTCAAATTGCAGCTTTTGATTCGGAAAAGGGGTTTCTGCGTGGAACAAAATTACGCCTGCAAAATTTATAGCGTATGCAACACACATCAAGAATGATGTGTCAAATTGCAGCTTTTGATTCGGAAAAGGGGGTTCTATGTGGAATTATAATGCGCCTGCAAAATTAATGCGTATGCAACACACATCAAGAATGATGTGTCAAATTGCAGCTTTTGATTCGGAAAAGGGGTTTCTGCGTGGAACAAAATTACGCCTGCAAAATTTATAGCGTGTGCAACACACATCAAGAATGATGTGTCAAATTGCAGCTTTTGATTCGGAAAAGGGGGTTCTTTGTGGAATTATATTGCGCCTGCAAAATTGAAGGCGTATGCAACACACATCAAGAATGATGTGTCAAATTGCAGCTTTTGATTCGGAAAAGGGGTTTCTGCGTGGAACAAAATTACGCCTGCAAAATTTATAGCGTGTGCAACACACATCAAGAATGATGTGTCAAATTGCAGCTTTTGATTCGGAAAAAAGGGGTTCTTTGTGGAATTATATTGCGCCTGCAAAATTAATGGCGTATGCAACACACATCAAGAATGATGTGTCAAATTGCAGCTTTTGATTCGGAAAAAGGGGTTTCTTTGTGGAATTATATTGCGCCTGCAAAATTAATGGCGTATGCAACACACATCAAGAATGATGTGTCAAATTGCAGCTTTTGATTCGGAAAAGGGGTTTCTTTGTGGAATTACACAGCCATTCTAAATACTCGGGCCATTGGAGATTTATGTCAGACTTTTGAAGCACGGGGCAATGTTATTCCCCATCTAGTATGCGCCGTTAAATGCATTCCTTCGTGTATCCCGTTTGCGGTGCATGCAAAATTGGGAATTATATTGCCCCGTGCTTCAAAAGTCTGTAAAACTCTCCCATGGCCCAGCCCAGTTCTGAATGGCTCCGTATATTGCGCCTGCAAATTAATGGCGTATGCAACACACATCAAGAATGATGTGTCAAATTGAAGCTTTTGATTCGGAAAAGGGGTTTCTTTGTGGAATTACACAGCCATTCTAAATACTCGGGCCATTGGAGATTTATGTCAGACTTTTGAAGCACGGGGCAATGTTATTCCCCATCTAGTAAGCGCCGTTAAATGCATTCCTTCGTGTAATGTGTTTTGCGGCGCATGTGAAATGGGGAATTACATTGCATCCATGCTTTCAAAAGTCTGAAAAACTTTCCTATGGCCCCGCTATTCTGAATGGCTCCGTATATTGCGCCTGCAAAATTTATAGCGTATGCAACACAAATCAAGAATGATGTGTCAAATTGCAGCTTTTGATTCCTAAAATCGCATGGGTCAGCACATATATGTCTGCGCTTTTCCATTCACTCATATTCTGATTGAATCTCTATGACTGTTTCGTTTTCAGAGTGTATGCTCGCACACGTCGGACCAGCAAGTGAAACACGATCTGATTCAGGGCAGCCAGTTGAACAGCTCGGATCGGTTGAATTTGGTGGTCGACAGTATTCCCTCTTTCAGACGTGCCTTCAACTGTCCAAGAACGAAACGAAGTGACCTCAGCTGTGACCCGTTCATTTGATGTAGGTATATGTGCCTGCTCACCACGTGACGTCTCCTTCAAACGCTCTCAGGCCGATCGCTTTCGTCTTCAGCCTGCGAAGGTTGGTGGTCCCGTTTCATAATAGAAGGAGTTGGATTGCGCCGTCTGCATTACAAGGGCGTTTCAAGGGCGTTTCAAGGGCGTTTCAAGGGCGTTTCGTACAGCGAGCTGCGACGGAAGGGACAAACGATAGCCACAACTGATATGAATCTCGATGATTGCTGTTCGGTCATTTCCATCGGCGATCCCTGGTCAACGAACTGTCATGGACGGGATGACCAACAGAATGGAACGAATTTGAAAGCATTTTCGAACGGACGACGCTGTTTATCAAATCATCAACACTGTCGGATTATCTTTCCTCTAGTGAAACGTTTTTCCTCTGTCATATAAGGCTACCAGCAAGGACCACTTAATGTGGTTTTTGCTGCACAAATGGTCTTGCTGACATGTTCACTTTCCCTCGATGTCACGGACAGCTGGTGCCAAAATGTCTTCGAGTCTGTACGACTTCGCTGCTTAACTTTATGCAATGCAGAGCCGAGGAAATTACGCTTTCCTTGTTTTCCCATTTTGGTTCGTCCGCTCTTGCGTGTGCTCGCATAATTTTTAGTGTAGGGCCACAGCAAAGGATAAAATGAAAACATTAATTTCTATGGAGTGATTTTGTTCAGCAATGACCTTTTATTAACTCGTGCTTGGGAGCTTGGTTGTCGAAGAAAATTTTCTCGGCACTGTATAAGAATATAAACTCGGAATGGCAGTGGCTGCAAACTGAAAGTCCCGACGCACCTTGCGAATCCTAAATAAAAAATTGGTTAGAAATATTTTTCAAATGGAAATCGAAAGGGTGTTCCAATAAAATGTGCCGTTTTCATCTACTTCACTTGGCCTGAATGTTTTCTACTTGCTGAGTTGGAAGCGGGAAGAGGCGTCGACGACAGAGACGAAACAAAGTTTTAAGATCAAACGGGACAGAAGTTGCGTCTGCCTTTGGGACATCCTTTCTGGAACCACTCTTCGCCTTTCATGCATGACTCGCGAAATGGCTGTTGTTGGGGTCAAATTACTCAAATGATCATTTTGGAAAGGCGAATGGGATACCAGGATTACAGAAAAGTATGAATTTTTCATTTAGCACCACCATTA
>JASGXE010012197.1:0-13345 GCA_030068105.1 Sinentomon sp. SZTP_YWyxl
CAAGTACGAGACATTTTTCAATCTTCCAGAGAAGACGATTCTGTGTATTGTGATGATTTCAGTTCAAAAAAGGAACATTTTTTCCTGAATATGTGTGTCAAATCAAGAGACCAAATACAGGAGACCAATATCGATGGGTTAGATTTTCCCCGAAAATCCAAAAATGACATCTTATGTGGTGTCCTTAAAAAACCACACCACACTTGATTGCACCATATGTGGTGCAATTAATTTTCTCACCACTGCACCATGCAAACCTAGCTAGCTAGTCAGTAGTTGCTAGAGCTGCTTGTGAGTTTCTCCACAGTTTTCTTCTTCTTCAAGTCTAGGGTGAAGAATTCGTTCCATTTTTCTGTTTCGGTCCTTTTGGTGTGTTATTTTCATTGCATTTTTATTGTTGCCCCCCACCCACGTTCATTCGGTTAGGTCGTGGTCAACGACATTGAAGCCCATCAAAGCAGCATCGATACGTTGAATGAAGCCGGCTACATGATCGTTGAATCGGAAAAAGGAACGACCCAGGCGTCTGCAACGAAAGAGAAGCTGGAGAGTCTGAACAGGGAATGGGCTAAGCTTGTTCAGAAGTCGAGCAGCAAACAGAAAGAGTTGAATGATGCGCTGAAGGAAGCTCAATTGTTTAACAACGAAATTCAAGACCTGCTCAATTGGCTCAACGATTTTGATGCTTTCCTGCTCACATCGAAACCTGTCGGGGGCCTACCAGAAACAGCTTCTGAACAACTGGAAAGATTTATGGTTAGTGCAAATAGCTGGAATTCTTTCCCACGATTCAATGGCGAACCTGATGCAATTTAGATCTCCGGATCAATGTGAGGCTTGACCTTTCGGGGGTATCGCACCCTCGTTGACGAATTACTCAAATTGATTCACAGATCCATGCAATGTTAACATGCAATCTGAAAGTATTCACGCCTTGGAATTCTTTCAATATATTTGTTTGTCCCCACCCACACTGATAGGGACTTGACCAAGTATCATATTGTAATGCATGGTTTCCTTGTACCCTAGAGTGGTCAGTGACGCGGTTAACGAGTGGCTTTCAGGTAACCAACTGGACAACTAACTAAACTAGAGTCCACTCTGACACTTGCAAAAGTAGGTGTATTGATGAGGGAGTCAGTCAACTTGTGCCTTTTCAACTGTGGATTTTTTTCTCATTGGCTAAAGTGTTTTATTTTTTCATTTAGTTTTTCATCATTTTGATCTGGTGAGATTTGTGTGGGGCAGTCATCTTGCAATCGAAAATTTCAGGGTTCTGATGGAAAGGCCAATGGCTTTACAAGGTGGCAAATCAAAAGGGCAAGGTGTTCTGCTGAATTTAATTTACGACAGGGAAATGAGTTGGGTAACGAAAAACGATTTTCTGCAATTTAGCAATTAAGCAACATGATTATTTTCCATGTGGTGCAAACTCCATTCTTTCAAGGAGCATGCAGAAAAATTGAAAAAAAAAATTATGAAAAAAAAGTTTTTTTCATCCCATCTTTTGTTAAAGGGTGCAAACTCATATGTTTCACAATTATTGTTTGTTTTTTTTTTTGTTGTGACATTTCACAAAAGTTCCAAAATTAATGTGTTCCAATCTCTTTTGTCCGGTGTATTGTAGGAAGTGTACAACGAACTGGAGGAGAACCGTCCTAAAGTTGAGACTGTCCTACAGCGAGGAAATGAGTTCCTTCGTCGTTCCTCCTTGGAAGGAGCCTCATCTTCGCTAGGGAACAATTTGAAAATATTGAAGCAACGTTGGGAATCTGTCAATGCCAGAGCAAACGATAAGAAGATAAAGCTTGAGATTGCACTGAAGGAGGCCAAGGAATTTCACCAGGCACTGCAGGTATGCCTATGTCCAGCCTTTTGCACCTCTGTTTCCATTTGATCACTGGGATGCAGTCTTTTTTTTTACTTTTTCTGCATATTTTTCATACTTCTACAAAATGTGTTTGTCGTCTAGAAGCTGGAAAAGGCAAAAAGGAAGGATGGATCAACTTAAGTTGGAAAATGATCTCTGGTCCTCCAGCTTTGACTATTAAAATGAGAAGCATGAAAAAGCTAACCAGCGTCTTTGGCTGAGTACTCTCTGCGGCCCCATTTCAAATTCCGAGTCCCAGATTAAAATTTCCAATCTGATTCTGGCTCTTGGTGTTGCGTTTACAAATTGTAATGTTTCCCATCCGTCCGTCCGTCTCTCGCTTGGTGATGGTTGACTTGCAGATCTTTGGATTTTTTGAGAGATATGATCTTTCCAAGAGGCAGGCTTCAGTAAACACACAACACTACACATCGTATACCTGTCCGTACTTTCAATATTTTTATGATAATGTTTATTTTCCTCATATCAGGAATTTGTCGACTGGCTCTCTTCGGCCGAGAAAACCCTGTCAGGCATGCAGCCAGTGTCCAGAGTTCTAGATACAGTGTTGTCGCAGATAGAGGAGCATAAACAGCTTCAGAAGGAGATCAGTTCCAATCGTGAGGTTATGTACAACCTGGAGAAAAAAGGTACCCATCTGAAGTATTTCAGTCAGAAGCAGGATGTTATCCTCATCAAGAACCTTCTGGTCAGCGTTCAGCACAGATGGGAGAGGGTGGTTTCGAAAGCGGCCGAGAGGACACGGTCGCTCGATGTTGGTTACAAGGAGGCAAAGGAGTTCAAGGATTCGTGGACATCACTCTTCAACTGGTTGGACGAATCGGAAAGGTCGTTGGATGAATTGGCTGCACAGGTTAGTGAGGCATCAGTTGACATGAGTTCTTGTTTTTGCTGCAGATGCACACTTCATTTCGGGGCCCAGATTGTGCTGACTGCATCATGTATAAATTCAAAATTGTGCTGGCTAATTCCAGCTTTCAGAGCCAGTCAATCTTGGAGGTGCCCGATGCCTTTTTTCGCCTGGGAAAAAGGAGATGGTGGCTATTGCAATTATGACCCTGTGCAGATTTTTTTTTGTAACAAAGTGGCTGAACTTGATGTGTCCTTTTGTTCTGTGATCCTTATTCTGTTCTTGTCCTTTCAAAAACTGAGCGGCCCAAAGGCCGTTTTCAAAACTTGCCTGCCCTATTTTTTTAAAAAATTGAGACTCGGTCGATTTTTTTTTCATTTTAGGCACTGCTTGTGTGGACAAGTGTACATGTGGCTAAGAATTTTGTTTTGTTTCTTGGCCATGTAGGTCTTTTTCATTTCTGTCTTAACAACATCATTAACTGCCGCATACTTCTCCTGTTATAGGTTGGCAACGATCCAATTAAGATCCGTAATCAGCTGAACAAACACCGTGAGTTTCAGAAACAGCTTGGCTCAAAACAGCCAATGTACGATTCAACCATGAAGATGGGGAAAACGTTGAAAGACAAGGCACCTAAGACGGATGAACCGATTCTGAAACAGATGCTGAACGACTTGAAGAACAAATGGAATAGCGTTTGTGCCAAATCAGTTGATAGGTTAGATCAACAGGGGTTTGGTTGATTTCATTGGCTTGGATTGGTTGAAGGGGTGCCTGCCTGTTGCGCAGTCGCACAGGGATAAAACGAAAAAGGGGAGAGAATGGGCCGCTTCGTTAAACGTGAGTTATCTTTGCCCGCGGCTTTTTTCCACGTATTTTAAACGAGGAAAAGCCAAGGATAAAGATAACTCTGACCATATTTTAAAGACACGTATTTCAAACGAGGAAAAGCCAAGGATAAAGATAACTCTGACCATATTTTAAAGACACGTATTTCAAACGAGGAAAAGCCAAGGATAAAGATAACTCTGACCATATTTTAAAGACACGTATTTCAAACGAGGAAAAGCCAAGGATAAAGATAACTCTGACCATATTTTAAAGACACGTATTTCAAACGAGGAAAAGCCAAGGATAAAGATAACTCTGACCATATTTTAAAGACACGTATTTCAAACGAGGAAAAGCCAAGGATAAAGATAACTCTGACCATATTTTAAAGACACGTATTTCAAACGAGGAAAAGCCAAGGATAAAGATAACTCTGACCATATTTTAAAGACACGTATTTCAAACGAGGAAAAGCCAAGGATAAAGATAACTCTGACCATATTTTAAAGACACGTATTTCAAACGAGGAAAAGCCAAGGATAAAGATAACTCTGACCATATTTTAAAGACACGTATTTCAAACGAGGAAAAGCCAAGGATAAAGATAACTCTGACCATATTTTAAAGACACGTATTTCAAACGAGGAAAAGCCAAGGATAAAGATAACTCTGACCATATTTTAAAGACACGTATTTCAAACGAGGAAAAGCCAAGGATAAAGATAACTCTGACCATATTTTAAAGACACGTATTTCAAACGAGGAAAAGCCAAGGATAAAGATAACTCTGACCATATTTTAAAGACACGTATTTCAAACGAGGAAAAGCCAAGGATAAAGATAACTCTGACCATATTTTAAAGACACGTATTTCAAACGAGGAAAAGCCAAGGATAAAGATAACTCTGACCATATTTTAAAGACACGTATTTCAAACGAGGAAAAGCCAAGGATAAAGATAACTCTGACCATATTTTAAAGACACGTATTTCAAACGAGGAAAAGCCAAGGATAAAGATAACTCTGACCATATTTTAAAGACACGTATTTCAAACGAGGAAAAGCCAAGGATAAAGATAACTCTGACCATATTTTAAAGACACGTATTTCAAACGAGGAAAAGCCAAGGATAAAGATAACTCGCGTTTAACGAAGCGGCAAAAAAGGCAATTCAAAAAGATCTGTCCAAAAATAGTCACCTTGCTTTTCTTTTTGTGTTTTACTGTTTTTGCCAACCCCAGTCGGATTGTGGTTTTTTTTTCAAGCATGGTGAAATCCATTCGGTGCAAATCTACCCAACTTTCACCATGAATCACACGAAGGGTTTCAGCAAAGCTTGAGACTAATTTGTCCGTGGTTCGACCCAGAATCGGTTTCTTTCTATCACTCGGTATCTTGTTTTGTGAGGCCGGTGTTTTTGCACATTAGAAAGAGAGAGAGAGAACAATCTCTGAAAACCCCCGCACCACTTCATATCATGTGTTATTTGGGAGAGGTGCAACGAGGGCACAAGCTATGACGGAACTCATTTTTTATTCAGGCTGTGCATTCTTTTTGTTTCATTTCAAGATTTGTGGCTAATTTGAACAGTGTACTTACACCACATCCTAAAAACCCTAGATATCCTTCCGCAGAGCAGAAATGTTGGTGCAGGTAAGAAATAAAAGTTGCCCAAAATAACTGAAATCGGTTGAAAGGTAACCAAACGAATCGGCAAATTGACCAGCTCACCAGACATATTCACTGGTCCATGTTAGTTACTTTATTCCAAGGGGTATGAACCCCCCATTCCTGATTATTTCCTTTTATTCTGATGTCATTTGTCCTAACCCTTTTTCTTTCTTGTCCCCCCTGCATTGCAAAATGAAAACGCAGGCAGCAGCGTCTCGAAGAGGCCCTTCTCTTTTCTGGTCAATTCCAAGAAGCAACTCAAGCTCTTCTCGATTGGCTTCATAAGCTTGATCTTCAGTATTGTGAAGATGGTCCTGTCCATGGTGATCTTGATACTGTCACTGCCCTCATTGAAAAACACAAGGCTAGTTTAGTTCACCTACATACGAAGCTTCACGCGTCACACCACTTCACTATCTTTGTGAAGTGTCTTTGTTCAATCAAATCTTTGTGGTTTGGAATAGATTGGTGTTCTTTCTTTCACGTTGTTTCTGGAAATTGCCATTAGCTTTGGAAATGCTCAATTAACCCCTTGTTAGTATTCTCCATACAGCTCACTGAAATCCATTAAATTTCATTCTTGCGTAACAGGTACTTCCCTACTCACAAGTCTGAAGGTACTACGGGGTGATACGATGGAACACATTGTTCCTCGACATACTTGTACTTCTCATGGATTAAGTCTTTGTCAGTTTTGTAGTGCGACTATCCATGATTAGGGTTTGCACATTCAAACAGGGGGGGGGGGTTCAAACTGCAAACAAACATCTTGACACCACCAGACCTGACAAAATGATGATTGGTCTTCGATGCTGGTTTCACATGGAATGGTGCCTGATTGCAAAGCCTTATAGATTTTTATTTCCCTACTGAGAAGAGACAATGTGTTCTTTTTGTGGTTGATCCAATCTCAGGAATGGCGGACTCCTCTCGCCACCACCATCGGGCTCCCTCTCATGTGGCAACTGGTGAAGTGTCAGGGAGAGGGACAGACAGAAACGAAGCTGTAATTTCTGAAAAATTTGATCAACCATTCCATTACTTTTTTGTACTTTTTTTCCAATCTCATTCTCTTCTCCGTGAAAAAACAATCTCGTCACGTCGCATATTACGAATTTCAGAATGCAGAGGAAGAGATGCTTAGTCGTCAGTCTCAGGTTGAATCAGTTCGTAAGACAGGTAACGAACTGCTAGTCAATGCAAGCACAGAGGATGCTCTTCAGATCAAAAGACAACTTCATGAAATGGCAAGCCTATGGGATAAGGTGTCTGAACATTTCAACAGGAGAGGGAGACGACTTCAGGAAGCACTGAAAGATGTGAGTGCTTTTTTATGCGCTGCCGTTTTCAAGTCAAAAAATGTCAAATTGACTGAAAAGAGATGGGGAGAGAGATGGAGGGAGGGAGAGAGGGGGGCCGGGGGGATGTTTAAAAATGTCTAAACTGTTAGTGCAAGAGAGTATATGCTCATGTCAACATGTAAAGCCAACAACAGACAATAGTTTTTTTTCTTTTTTTCTCTCTCAGCTTATAAAATGACTGCTATGTTTTTTTTATTTCTTTCTTTTCTGCTTCGTTTCACCACAATCAATTGTATCTTCAAATTTCTGTGCATTGTAAAAGGGATGCCACTACGGAATATTCCCAGCATCTCTTCAAGACTCTGTTTTTGTTAAATCATTGTTCTAAAGTAAAGGTGAATTTCAATTCAATTCAATAGAACAGGAGTGTTCATACAGTATGTCAAGCTGTCAACAGTGGGGTCTGTGTGGTTGGGTGCAGAAATGTCAAACAGTCCTCACAAGGGCGGGTAAGAGGCTGCAGTTGTTTTTAAAGAAATGGGCATTTTCTTGACGTTTTAGAAGCTTGATGCTTATTGTCGTGCCTCCTTAGCAGTTCTTGAAAGTTAGGTTGGTGTAATGAAAATGAACGAACATTGAATCACGAATCACAATCATCATGTTTTATTATGTTGTCTCACGAAGATAGCCTGAAACAATCTCATCATTGCCTATTTCTGGTAGTTTTGCTTCCCTCCGCACTTAGCTAAGTTATCCCAGGTCTAGACCTGTCCGTTTCAAGCTACTCATATCGTCATGCGGCCAGGTTTTGTTGTCGAATCCATTCCAGTGTGGCCTGCACACTCCGCCGGTCTGCAGCACTGAAACTCGTGTGGAGTGACTAATTTTTTCCCTCTTCCCCGTCCTCTTTGTTCCGCAGGCGGAGGAGCTCCACAAGTCTGTTCATCTCCTTTTGGAGTGGCTTGCAGATGCAGAGACCAAGCTGAGATTTGCTGGTCCACCACCAATCAACGAAGAGGAAGCTAGGAATCAAATTGCTGAACATAGCAGGTTATTAATGTTTAGCTAATTTTGTTACATTTTGGACACTTTCTTACGACTGTCATGACACCTTCTGGTTGATGTCATGTCTTTGTTTTGTTTTTTTGTTTTTTTTTTATTATTTAGCCTGCTCGCTATTCTTCATTCTCTTCTGGTCACTTATTCTCACTTTTCACTGTACTGCGGAGAAGACACATTTTCCCCGTTTGTGCAGATTTTTTTTTTTTTAGCTTTGTCCATCATGCAATTCCATCCCACCTCACCCTGATGTGCATAATCATAGATGTGTGTTGGATCAGTCTCTTTTTTGCAAAGGTGTTTGTGATGATGTTCAGGTTTTTATGATGGATTTTACATCTTTTTTTTTTTTGAAATTCCTATAGGAAATTTATTTAGACCTCCGGCAAAGAGTTCAGTGTCTTGGAACCCTGCTGCCACCCCGGACTCCACTTTTGTGGACAATGGCCACTGAGGACCGTAGCTCATGAGTGCCACTTTCTGTCACTAAGAGAGGTTTGAAAAATCTTGGGAAATCCTTGAAAATCCTCTGGAAAACGATGAAAATTGTTTTCCAAAATCGCTGGGAACCTGGAACACAAAGTCTCGGTACTTTTCCCCCTCCTTACCTTTCACCCATTCCAAACTTAACTTGACATATCTTCTCTTTTCCCACCTACCCCCATCTTCCATTGATTAATCATCAAATCATGATCAAAATGACTGATCATTGATCGATTAGGTTCCTGAGAGAGATGGATCTGAAAGAGAAGGATAAAAATCAAACGATCAGACTGGCAGAGATAATTCTAAGCAAAGCTCATCCAGATGCCATTCCAGTCATCAAACAATGGATCACAGTCATCCAATCGAGATGGGACGAACTGGCTTCATGGGCCAAACAGGTTGGTGAAAGACAGGACTCTGCAGGTCATCTCTTCACCTGCCTCCTTTTTGTCACTGCGTCGAATGAATGTTTGGGGGGGAGCAAATTCCTAGTGCATAGCCACATAAACCAATTGAATGCCGAGTAACAAGGTTGGGGGGTATTGACTTTGAACACCATTCAGTTGCTTGAGTGATGTTGTTTGAGTAAATTGCAATTGTTCGAATAAAAATCATATCTTTGAAAATCTTCAATTTAGTCTAAACTGCGATTTTTCATGTTCAGCAAGCCTTTGAATGTTCTTTGTCGGACTTCATTCAGCTTTGGAACACCATTGAAGAAATTTAGCAAACTTATGTAAAAAGTGTACCGAGTTGGGTAGAATGGTCAAAATCGGACAATCTTGTGGCATAACAGTGTTACAATTGCCCACATTTTCAAATCGTGGCCGTAGAGATTTAGCACTTTTTGACTCTCATGAGCTTTGCAAATTGAATGAGTGAATGATTTTTTTTATTTGTCATATCAACTGTTTTTATTTGTCATGCCTGGACTCTCGTCCTTGCAAATTAAGTAATTTGATTTGATCTGTTTTGAACTGGTGAGGGGGCTATTCATCTTTCATTACCTTCATACATTGCGATTGTGTTTCCCCGATCTCTGGCCATTCCCGATAACGAAAAATCACTGCAATGCCTGAAATGCAGTGCCAAAGCACCAAACCAGAGCCTTAAAAACGCAATGTGATAGTGGAAAGAATTAACGCTCGCTGCGAAGTTTGCTTCAAATTCGCTTCAAATCACGTCAAATACCCGCTTCAAATCGCTTCAAATTCAAATTTCGATGATCACTTGCACCGAACAGGCAAGTTTTGGCCGTTCCGGGAAGAGGCCTGAAACTCCAAAGAGGAGCGCTGCAGAGAAAACAGAAGACAAGCTGTGCGCGAAGACAAGCTCCCGCGTAGGTTCCATCATAAACATGCTGCCATAGCACCAGCAGATTTGCCAGGTTTGCCTTTTCGACAAACCTCCCGCACTCTAACTCTCGACCTACCGAGCACCCTGCACGCTCATTAAAAGGCAATTTTAGAAATGATTTTTTTTCGATATTTTTTTCTAAATAGGCAAACTCTTTGAAGATACGGCGGCAGATTTGCTTTTTCGCATAATTGCTGCGGCGACAATCCATCGCCTGTGTTCGGAGATAACATCGCTTATTCTGTATAGCTTTCCCATCATCCGTTTCTGTTCCATTCTTGGATCCCACAATCTTACATTTTCCGTGGGGACCTTTCAAGATTTGGCGGAGGTGTTGTGCTTGGTTTAAAAGCCCATAAAACAGCTCAAGCTCCTCTGTTTTCAACTTGTAGCACCAGAATCTTCCAGCCTTTAACTTCATGTGTTAATGAATTTCCCCTTTTGACACTTTTGAGTGAAATGTATTTTGTGAAAACTGACATTGTAAAAAAGATCCACGAAAAGTTTTGATTTTGTCAGATGGAACTTGGTGGGAATCTTCAGCCTTGTTATGACACTTCAATGCAAGACAAGTTTTCTGGGAGCACGGGACGGGGCTGTTCCTAATCCCAACTTTTGAGTAGAAAGAAAAAGAAAGGTGAAAAGCAAACGGAAGAAATTGAGACCCATGAATGAATGCAATCAAGGCCACGCTGCATAACTAAAGATTTGATTCATTTCCATTTTTTCCATTGTTGCCGTGAAGCAAAACATGGTTCGGAAAATTGCCAGCAGAGGCAGGCACACTTCTGGGACCAAAGAACTGGCACGGAAGCGCCGAAAGCAATGTTGCGATGATCAGCTGTGTGTTGACTGAAAAAATGAACTTGTCAGTCGTAGAAATTAAATTATTGCTGTGTGAAAACAATAGGCTTGGTTCCAGAGGAGCGCCTCAGGTGGCAATTTTCCGAATCATTTTTGCTTCAGGGCAACAATGAAAAAAATGAAAAAGAATCAGGTCTTCAGTTATGCAGTGTGGCCTTGCTTCGATGTGCTGATCTGATGATTTCAACCCCCCATCCCTCGTTCCCCCACACCTGCAGAGGGAGCAGAACCTGGGCAGTCAGCTGTCTTCGTTGAGAGACATCGAAGATCTGTTGGATGATCTGTTGAGGTGGTTAGCCAACGTTGAATCCCACCTGTTGAGACTTGAATCGGAACCACTGCCAGACAACTTGGAAGAGATACGTCATTTGATCATTGAGCATCAGAACTACATGGAAAGTATGGCCGAAAGGGAGACTGAGATCAACTCTGTCTGTAAGGCTTCTTCAACTCCGGCTGCAGGGGTGGGAGGGGCGAAGGGGAGAGATGCCAGGAGGAAGGGGACGGCAGCCACCGGCAGAGCCACATCACCAACGTAAGAAAGGAATTTTTAGAGTTTTCTCTCTTGTGTTTTGTGCCGATTTTTCACAGCTTTACTTTGTTGTCCTCTCTCTCTCCCTCTCTCTCTTTCCAGCCCTCTCTCTCACTCCCTGCCTCTCTCTCACCCTCTGTTCTGGTTTGTTTCTCGTGTTCAATCTCTTGCAGCAGAGTTTTAGACAGCAGAGAGTGGATAGATTTCATTGCATCACGTATTCTAGGTACGACGCTTGTGGGGAGGGTTTTAGCCATTTGGGTTGGGTAGATTGTGGTCAATCCACAATGGTCATTGTTTTTTCCCGTTTGATGATAAAATGACATCATCAGCCTTAGAACCGTAGCCACAGTTTTATTGGGCTTGAGGATCTTTTTTCTGTTTTGTTATAAGTGGACAAAACAGTAGATGGTTTCATGCTATTTTCACTCACGTGTGTGTTCTTGGGAGTGTCGCAAGTGGGCCACCATAAAATTGGTCCAATTTTCGTCCTTTGCCACCCATTGACCATTGTCAAGGCATGCAGGGCCCAATGTTGCCACTGCTCACAATCGATGGATGCTGATTCACCAACTTGCAACACCAGCAGGTGTGTATTTCCCATTGCCATCGCAACTAACTCTCTGGATCACTTCAGATTTTAATAATTTGAGCCAATTCATCAGACGGATGCATCCTTTACTTCTCTAATGGAAAACGAATGAGTGTAGTCGTGCATAGAAATGAAATTTTCACAACAGAAATCTACCGATTGAATTGGATGGCTATTGAGTTGAACCTGAGGGTGAGTTGCAATGGGTAATATGACCGCTGGTAACCGGAATCCATTTGCAGAAAGATGAACGGACAGTGCGAAAAATGATCTGTTCCGTCAGATTCAGATTTTGAGGAACATGGAGCATGCTTGCAGTGTTTTCCGAGAGCATTCTTCTTCTCAGTGCGAGCGTCTCTTCTCCAGTCGACAAGGTGATGTCAGCCTATTTATTGACAACTGTCTTTCTCTTCTCATGTTATCTTTCAGATATATCTCTTCGGATGCTTCACTGCCTCATTACGGACCACGCTTCCTCAAATCGGGGTTGGTCTTTCTTTTATCTCTTCTTCTCCCTCCTCAGCTGTGAAACATTTTTTTTTTTCTTTTTAAGCCTGTTTTTATTTGCTTTTGTTCCCATCTGTCTTCTTGGCGTTTTTCCTTCAAAAATATTATATTTGATTAATTTTTTTTTTGATTGAAAAGAGTTATCATTTAAGCACCATTCCATACGAAACCAGCACTGAAACTATTCAACCTTCTAACTGAGGGTTCAAGCTATGCCAGGACCAAACACCTTGACACCTACCTGCGAAAGCCCCCCCTCTGCAAAAAAAAGTCAAAATGCATGGCCCACTCAAATTATGACAAAATAAGAAAGGGCAATTGAGTGGCTGGAGTTTATCAAATTTCGCAGAAATCCAGCCTCCTTCCAAGCATGACAGACAGAAACGCAGTTGTAATTTCTGGAATATTTCATCAACCCGCATCCATGCCCTTTCTTTTTTGGTATAATTTGAGTGAGTAACCTGTGAGATTGGACAGATTTTTGAATCAAACTTTTTTAGATCGTCTCTCCAATACAGATTTACGGCAGCAACACAATAGACAAAATGGTCTGTGCTGTTGTGACTTACAGTTTCGGCCCTTTATACAGAAAGGTTTGTTGTTTATTCAATTAATATTTCCCTTTTCGTTTTCTCTCCCCTCACCCGTCAACCAAACAGCAAGCCTAGCTTTGAGCTGCCATCTCCTAGGCTACGTCAGCTTTGGGAGCAGTGGAAGAAGGTGTGGATGTTAGCCTGGGAGAGACAGAGAAGACTTCACGACAAACTGCGTCACCTTGAGGAGCTGGAGAGGATGAAGTACTTCAGCTGGGAGGAGTGGAGGAAGAGGGTGAGTGACATGATTTGACATGATGTGACACATGACGTGCTGATCTAACAGCCGAGTGAGGAAGCCCAATGCATTGCTCACCAGTGAAGGTTTTTTATAACTTTTTTGTGGCGTCTAGTTGTACCTTGCATAGGTTCTCTTTGAGGTCTTATGCCAAATGTGGAAATCTGAGAAATTTCTCGGAAAATCAAGGACAGAGTCCATTTTCATGCTTTGGTATTTGTTTCCAGAAAATGCTTTGAATACAGTGTGTCCAGGAATGGAATGGCATTCATATCCAGCTGCTGCAAACTGACATTTTGTACTCCTTTAGAAGCGAGTCAAAGGCTGTGGTGGCTATTGCCTCTCTGCAAAACGTCACACATCTCAAAAACTTTACGAATGGTTCGGCTGCAAGTTAATTTGAACACTATCTTCTGTAATTTGCGTTGTCCTGGAAATGTCACGAAAAAAAAACTCACATTCCGAATGGGAACCCTTACCATCTTTACATGTTGTGTTAGTTTGTTCCCATCGAATGCCGTGGGGTTTTCGTTTGTATTTACTCCAATTTTCTATGCCAAGTTTTAGATTT